>VZSZ01012197.1:210010-239267 GCA_013398815.1 Ibidorhyncha struthersii | reverse complement strand
CTGCTCTTGAGTGATTGTCTAAAAAAGAATTAAAAATGGCCGAGAATGTGGTGGAGCCGGGCCCGCCTTCAGCCAAGCGGCCTAAACTCTCCTCACCGGCGCTCTCCGTGTCCGCCAGCGACGGCACAGGTCAGTCTCGGGGGCCCGGAGGCCCTCCCCACCTCTCGGTGCCGCAGTTACTGCCCTTTTCTCCCCCTCTTCTGCCTAAACCTCCTCCTCCTGTTAACTCGTGCCTGCCTCCGTCCTTTCTGCCTGTCTGGTTTCTCCCCTTTTCGCTCCGTTTGAACCTATTGCTGTTACGCGGCGTAGGGAAGGGTGTTGGGATGTTTCTGCCCTTCTGGTTTTTTGGAAGTGATCGAAAGCAAAGCCCTTCAGTTTATTGTGCTTTTGATCAACTGCAGATAAGACTTAACAGTTTGTCATTTTCGTGTCTTTCACAATAGTAGTTATTACTGAGCTTATTGCTAAGCATATACCTTTAATGCCAGTTGCAGAAATACGAAATAGTGCTAAAGATGATGCTTTTGTACACTTTATTGTTGAATTACGTGTGTACGTTCGTACACAGAAATGTGTTGTTTCTTATCTTATTTTGCTTATACAAGGTTTTTTTTTTACAGCTCGTTCAGAAACGAGATTTATTTATCTGCCGTCTTTCTTTTTTTTCTTCTTACATACAGTCTGCTTATTTGATTTACTTCTTACAGCCCTTCTTACTTTTCCTTGCAGAAGGATATCTAAAAACTGCTTTTCTGGTTCAAATGGACCATCCACTCTAGGAAGAAACAGCTAAAACCTAAATCCAGATCCCAAGCTTGGGGCAGAAGGTTTATCTTATCTTCTTAAAAGTGAAATGTTATTTCACCTCATTTGCATTAAGAATCAATATGGAGTGTAGTTCATCGTGCATCTCCCTTTTCTTTGCTGCGAGACCAAAATGTCTGAAATTCCCCTGTAGACTTGAGGGCTGTGAAGATAAAGAGGCTTCTCTGCAGTCCTGCAAAGGTCTTCTGTGATGCTGTGAAGGCAAGCTAGGGGTTGGAAATCTTAGGTGTCCCAATCCCTAGCAAATAGGAACTGGTTGTACTGGGGAGGGGAGGGAGTAACAAAGGGCTGTTCAGCTTTCTAATGCTCCTTGTGAAGCAGATGAGTATTTGGTGTCATTTTGCGATGAGAGTACTTGGTTACCTGTCCCACAGGAGTTTCTTTGAACTCACTTTAGATCTTCTTAGCCTATGGGGTATGGAGAAGGCCTCCTCCTGCCAGAGTCTGGCGAGCGGTGGCTTTTCTGAAGCCACCGGTGGTCTTGTTCAATGCAGTTAACAGCTGGAAAGGAAGAGCTGTTTGCCTTTTTTTTTTTTTTTTTTTTTTTTTTTAAATAAAGCTCCTAATTTGACAGTAAACAGAAGGTTTTAGTAGCCGGTTTTTGGTTGAGCAGTGGATGTGATTCTACTTGGAATCATCTTCAAAAATTTGATTTTTGCCTTCTCTATTCTTGGTGAATGATGTATTAGTTTTGAAAAGTTTGTGTGTAACTTTTAGAGCATATTATATACAGGCAATATTGTGTTGTAACTGGAGGACATGACTATTCCTAATATCAACAGGTCTTCGGTAAGAGTAAAAGAGTGTTGGAGAAGCTGCTCTTTATCTAGAGCTAGTTGTTGGGGGTTTTGTGCTAGACTTGGAAACCATTACTTAATTCAGTAGTAACCATTTAATTCATTAGTAACGTATCCAAGTTAAGACATTTGTGATCAAATAAGGTTTTGATAATTTGTGAATGTATTTCAGTCTAACAGGTGCAGATTTTCACAGAATACTTGGTCTATTTTAATTGCTAGCTTACTGGGCAGCTTAATAAATGAGCTTTTTACAGTTACGATGAAACACTAGGGATTGTTGGACAGTTTCAGTAGTGCACAAGTGGGATAATTTTTTATAAAATGATTGAGATTTTCATCACCTGGTAGCTATGCAGAGGTTTATAGTGGTGCAAACACTTCATATATGCAGCATAAAAATTATTAAAAATTCTTACTCTTCTGAATTTTTTTTTGTTGATAACTTATTACCTGGATTTGTGACAGTTCCACTTTCTATTTTTTAACATTATACCGTATCTGTTTCACTACTTAAATAAAATCAAACCGTAACCAATAAGCATGTTTTGAGAGCTATATTTATTCATTTACTGCTTCAGAAACTGCATTTATTTTTTGTCCAACTTTTTCTGTTGGAAGCTGCTTTGAAGTTTACATTTTTTTAACCTATCTGCTTCTTAAATGTGCTTTGAAATAATGCAAGTAGCTTTCATTAAGTAAATTCCATTTATAGAATCTGTTGTATTGTCCCCACTCCTTAGTTAATTATAGAAAATAAATAACATGGTGCTTATGTACTTACTCAAGCACTCTTTTTAAAACTGTTAGATTCACAGTATCATTAGAGAGAGGGAAGGAGAGAGGTAAGAAACTTGCACTGTTGATGAAACTTTTTCCAGCACACATGCATAGTGGATCTTTCAGTGTGTTTCTTTTGCTATTAACTTTTTGACTCATTTCTTAATCTGAAATACTGTTTTAGCTTGTTAGATACCTAAAAACAGTGACTGACTCTACTTACTTTATTCCCAAACTTGCAGATGTTAAGTGCATGTGTGTGAAGACTAAGTTGAATCTCATTCACTCATGTTTTCACTGTAGACCTGGATGATACTGGTATTCTGGGCTTGGAATGTACTAAACTCAAGTGTTAGTGGTTTTCTTCTAAAAAGTCAGCAAAGATTGTCCTACTATGCTTGATTTGTAGGCAGCAGCCAAATATAGCTGCATCTCCCACTGTTGTTGCAGTGCTGCATCTCCTTCTGTCTTAAACGTCTTAAATGGTTCATGTGTTCCCTGCTCAGAATTTGCTTTGCCATAGAACATACTGTATTAGTGTAGTTTTGAGTTGCTTTATTAATGGCAATTCCTTCTTTAGGAGGTAAGAATAACATAGACTTACAGGGAAATTGAAATGTTTGTAGCACTTTTTGTATAAACATTTTGAAGTAATTTAGAAAGTCTTGGTGTTGTCAGTGTTGTGTAGTGTATCAGAATTTTTGAGTGGTCTCATTTTTTTCTTAAATGTTGTGTAGTTCTAGAATAGCTTCAGGAGCAGGACTGTGTGGATTCCCTTAAACCACCAGAGGTTTTTCTGCAACTTTTTTCTATTTAAATGTTAAATTCGTTGCAAAGAAGAATGGTAATTATACATGTATCTTGTCCAGACCTTAAGTTTTCTGAGGGACGTTACAACTCTACAGTGAGGTCACCCTTTGTGTACAGTATCCTTAGTATGGGATGTGAGCTTATGACATTTGATGCTAGCGCAGCTCTTCTGTACTAGCATGGTTAAGTTGACATAAGTAGCTTGCCAGTGTAGCTCATTGTGCTTACCTTTCCTCACAGCTAGAAACACTGTTTTGACATGTTGAGCCGAGTCTAATAAGACTTTCTTAAACATTGTGTTAGCAAACTGGTGTACACCTGTCTATTTCCCCCCCCCACTGTAACAGAATAATTTGAGTGCATCCTGAAGAGTTGCCTCCTTGAGTAAATGAGTGGAAACCTTTCATAAGGATACATTTTTAACTGGATACCTTAAACCAGTGATTTTTTTTTTTTTTTGCCTTTTTATTTGCGAATCCCTCAGTTTTTCCTGTAGTAATGCAGGTGTGCTGAAATTGCCACATTCAGATTTCTATGTGGTATATTCAGGAAGAGAGACTTCAATCATGTTTTACAGACACACCACCACCCCCGGCTTAGAAATAACCTGTTTTCTGTGAACTTGGAAAGCTTTTCAGGCTCTGGGTTCAGAACTGCTGTGTTTCGTCAAGGAATAAAACCAGCGTATACTCTCTGCTGCAGCGTGGTTGTATGATCCTTTGGGTTGCTAGATCTGAAAATAGGATTGTAACTGCTTAAAGTTTCTGGCTTGCTGTAATGTGGGAAGTCAGTTTTCTACAATTAGTTGGCATGTGTATTACATCAGAGATCAGCGCACATATTTGTGGTACATGACTTAACGTCCTTCAGTTTGCTATATCCAAAAGTTGTGTTTTTCTGAGTAATAGCACATCTTCAATCTTCTTTCAGTACCCATCTTTAAAGAGTTTATATGTTCCTATTTTTAAGGAACTGCTTCTGACCTTTAAAACTTTACTCTCCCTTATATCAAAGGTCTGCGACTTGTAATGAAACTTCTCGCCTGGACTACTGCAATTTTGAGTGATAGTCATCTTTCATTTGCTCCAAATGTACCAGGATGTTTCTTTGCTTGAAATTAATCATATTAATCTTGTCTCACTGCCTTTTCCAGAGGCATATGCGTGGTTTTCAATTCTGTTTTCAGACAGCTACGTGTTTTTTCCTAGTGTTTGTGTATACTACTTTTAAAATTAAATACTTTTCACAAATCTGTTTTCTGGCTAACGTTTAAGATCAGGTCATTAGCTATGTTTAACTTACAGCCATCAGTTAAAAATATTTACCCCTTCTTGTTGAGAGATGCATTTTTTCCTATTTTTTTTGCTGTTTTTTTTCCAAGTATTAGTTGTTATGAGATGAGAGATGCCTTAAAATATGGTTTGATGGATGGCATATACTGTAAATAGAGTATTGCAGTGGTGGATGCTTGTGTGGCAAAATGAGCATCTTTGCTTCGTAGCTAAGTAGGTTCTTGAAGTACTGCATTAGGAATAAATTTAAGAGAATTTAAGTCTGCAAGATTTTCTTTAAAAAAACAAACAATCACTCATATGGTACTTAGTAACTTTTTAAAGAAAAGTCTTGCAGACTTTTGAACCTTGTAAATTTCCAACCTTCTATATCTCTGCTTTTTTTTCCCCTTTCACCAAGTGGATTTTGTGTGTGTCTCTGACAGTCAAGTATGTACTTTTTCTGAGCAGTATTAGAGAGGTACCTATTTTTTAAAAAAGAAATGCCCATTACAACACAACAACCATAATATCATGATGTAAAACCGAATCTTGAGCATTTACAAATAAAAAAAACCTTTGAGACTAGGAAAACAGTTTACAGTTGCCATTTTAAAATACAGATTCATAAGTTTGATATGGCAGGGAAAACCTTTGTTGCTGAACTTGGGAATTTAAATCCTAGACAAAAAAAAAACTACTAATTTTTTGCATCTTGTCCCTCATGGTCCTGAAGCAGGGTTTGGATTTAGTCTAGAACATCCCTAGTTCAGGGTATCGGTCAGTTGTGTATTTGCAGACAACCAGAGTGTATTGGGGAAGGGTCTAGTGGATTCTAGGATTTAGTGCACATTTTTAGGGGATGTGGGCTTTGTGAGGTACTGGGGGTAAATACTGAACTTCTACTGTAAGAATTCTGGTTTCTTGTACCTTTCCATCCTGGAGAAAATGAATTATTAGATTTTAATTTTGCATGATTTAGTATGTATTTCTTGTGTCTTCTCTGTAGGCTGCTTGCTTATCTCCAGTGTGTCACCTCCGTGTCTTGCTTAGAAGCTTTAGCAGGAGCAGCCTTTCAGTGGTTGTTCCAACAATGTAATGATACTACTTTAACCTTTCTCATCACCCAAACTAGTTCCCCCTCTGAGAGGGCTTGGCCAAAAGTCATTTAGAGTTATTATTTGACAAATGGAGTAATTTTGCTGTGTAGATTTCACTGACAGATAAACAATGCACACCTGTCTCCAAGGATTTGGCTTTTCTGTCTTTACTTAAACTGTAGCAGCAGGCTGAAGTAAAATACATCTGTCTCTGCATATGGTTGTGTGCACTGACAAAAAAACTTCCGTGGTTATATTGAATCTGTAGGTTACACTGAATCTGTAGAACTTCAAGTAGAACTTGAACTAGGGTGGTTCACAGAAATCCTCTCCCTGAGCAGTGACGTATCTGACAACATGACTTCGTTCACTTCCTAAATAGCAACATTTCCTTAAAATGGATGGGCATATGAATGCATTTAAAGTTCTCTTAAAAACTTGACATGCTTTATTCTTCTTCAAGCACAGATTTCTTCCAAGACTTTTTGAAGAAAATCAGAAGGAGGAGTGTTAAATTGTGATGAACTCAAATAATAGTAATTTGTGGTTTAGTTGACGATGCCAGGTGTGTTCACAGGAACAGCAAGGAGATGACATTGTGGTCCAAACTAGGATTTTCATTAAAAAGTGTAAGTTAGGTACAGGACCTTCAAAAACAGCACAGGTTATTTTCTATTGCTGGTGGTTGTGAGATGGGGCAGAGAAGGATTTTGCTTTTTCCATTTAATTGTGCGGAACACCTCTGTACTGCACCTCTCGTTGCATCTTCGCAAGAGGTGTAAGTAGAGTTTTGAACCAGATCTGTTTGCATGCAGAATCACGATTTACTTTTTCTTGCTTTGTGGAACTCCCAAACACAAGTGAATAGATAATCTGTCTTACAACATACTCTTACTGTGTTAATGAGCTAAAATAATCTTATCTTTTTTTTTTTCTTTTTTAGACTTCTAATAAAAAATAAAACTCTGGCAAAATGCCGGTCTATGGCTTGCTCAGTACAAATTCTGCTGAAGCTAAACTGCCTTTTACGTATTCCTGAATATAATTTCAGGAGCTCTGGGGAATTACTTGTTCAAGATAAAGAAGTTTTATCTGCTGGCTTCTGTTTTGTTTACATGTATTTTTTTTTTTGTACATAAATTCAACATTGCTTTTTAATTTTACTCAGGAGCAATGTTGAATGAACTCAAGTTAGTAATGCTCAGAAAATTGACTTAACTTTCTAGTAATTGTATATGCAGATTGCATCATTTCAAAGTTGTTGTTAACTTGACAATGAAATGAACTTTACTTTTTTTCTTGAAACTGATTTGTAATCACTTCTAAAATGAAACTGATTCAGTGTGTTTTTTTTTGCACATACGGGTGTTCCCTTCCTATCTGCATGTATCCATTTTTTGCCTACCAATATAGCAGGCCCACAAGGCATCTCTTAACTTCCCAGACTTGTGTGCACAGCCATCCTCGTTTTATCAGACTTGAAACTGAAATGCCGTTCTTGCTATTGAAGGATACGACAGACCAACCATAAGTAACTTTAGGTGGTCTTATAGGAATTTCAGTGGAATACACGGGATAGTCTTGGGAAAAAGAATACTAATTTAGAGGTTTTCCTCTAAAGTTAAAGGCAGCCCAATGAAATTTATGTAAATAGCCATATGCTCACAAAGAAATAACCTGTGTAACTTCAGCATTTTTGGAATTAAAATGTCAAAGCTTCATCTTATTTGGGTCATCAGTGATGGCAATATTAATACCTTTGTGTTGTGTTAGGTAACAGTGTGAATAGGCAGGTACGCAAATAATACTGTCTCTGGAATTCCCGCTTAAGGGATGTTAAAAAATCAAGCATGCCCTGTCTTGGTTCTTGATCATATGGAGTCTTTTCTGTATGATTACACCACTTCTGTTTCCACAGAACAGCTACAATTCCATATTCCATAATCATAGCCATTGAATTTTCACTGCGGTTTTCAATGGTAAACACCTGCTATTATCTGTATCTCTAAATACTGGGTTTTGAAGAACTTTGAGTATGATAATGAAAATGAAAACAGTGTGTTATAAATACAATTTTCTTCTAAAGTTGAAAAAAAAAGGCATCAACCAGAGTCTACTAAAATTGGCATTTCTGTTGATATTAGTTTGGGACAAGTATGACTTAAACTTACAGATTATTGAGATTTTGCAAAGTAGAGACTTTTTTCCTTAAGCAAGAATTGATGTGTTTGACACCAGTGTATGAATAGGAATTAGGATAGCTTATGAAAAAATGGAGAGAACGAGATCCTAGTTTTAGGACTTCAAGAGATGTTGAACGATAAGTTGTTGCTTCTTTAGAATGATTTTTTTTGTTTGTTTGTTTACAGTTGTAAAATACTTATGCTTCTATCTGGTTTTCATGTGCGTTCTAGATGGTGAATTGGACTTTGGCCAACAAATGTCTGGTTGTGTTTAAAAAAAATCTGAGCCTGAAGTTGTGACGTGGTAACATGTTTTGTGCCTTTGCATTTTTTGTCTTCCAGAGGTTTTGATTATGTCCCTTTTAGAAGTGTTTTCTGCTTGTATGGTTTGCACTCTTACTTGAAATTACCAAGTTTCTTGATGCAGTGAACAAATTCAGGTCTTTTCTGGATTAGCAGGGAATGAAGGAGGCAATGCTTCCCCAGTTTCTTGCAGGGAACAGAATTAATATCAAAGTCTAGTGCTGAAGACTTTGTTACCCAAATAGCATAATACAGAATAAGAATTCTCAGTTGCTGTTGCTTAAGTGATAGTGAAGACCTCTGCATCATAATTCCATTTTGGAGGTGAATGACAATTAGGGTTACATAGGGACTGATGTCCTAGGATTTTGGAAGTGGTAGTTGCAATGATGAATCTAGACCTTAATAATTTAGGCTGGTGTCGAATTTTCCCCCCTTTGTTTTGCATCAAATTAGTAGATTAAATTAAGTCTACATTTTAAGTTAGGAAAAATGGTTTGGCAGAGTTTGTTACCACTGGGTAATTGCAGCTTCATGGGGGATCTACATGAAAAGCCTTTTCCTTAATGGGCCTTAATGGTAAGAATAAATCTGATCTCCAAAATGCTGTACGGCAAAGTTCTCTCACACCCACCTGGTAGGAATCTTGGAGTTTTTGCTTCTTTCTTAAACATGGCTTCCCCCCCCCCGCCCCAATAAAAGTGTCTGAACATGTCTAGCTTAATTTTCTGCCATTGCAGAGGCCTTGGGAATTTATTTCAAGTCTGTGCTTCACCTTTGCTTCTCTATTTTCATGGATACCTGAGGATCGCCTTGTGAGAATGTGTTTACTTACCTTGTTCTGCCTTTTTTATTTTTATGGTTTGAGTTCTGGCTTTTTTTTAAGGGCATTTCAGACAATACACTTTTAGGGCCTATAAAGCTGGTGCTTGACTGAAAGCTTCAAAGGCTGCTTTCTCTGGAATATTGGTTGTATCCTCTGGGCACTTTCTCTGTTACATCTAGGCCCTGTTTGATTCCTGGATAGCTTTCGTGTCACCATGCAGGGAAGATACTGACCTCAACAGCTTATTGTTATTCTTGGTCTCAAAGTGCAGCAAAGGTATCATGTTTTCTGCGTAGTCCAACATCATCTGTGGCTCCTGTCAACCCTGTCACATGCATGCTTTGTGTTCACTGTCCTGTATTAAGCCTTGTCCACTTGTTTCATTGTGAACCTAATGACTGTGATTTAATTTGATCCACTGATAGGTTTCTGGAGCCCAGAAACATTTGTGCAAAAAGGTGACTGTTCAGCAGCTTTCTAATTTGATATGTCTGTGTTCAGAATATAATATAATAAATAGGATGCAGGGACAGGAACTGTAAAGTCTCTTACCTCTGTAAGATCAGCAACGAGGTAAGCATTGGAGTAAGTTGTTTTACATGTCTGGGATGCAGAGTTCTTCGGACGTCGCTGTTCACACATGATGCTGTTTCTTCAGATATACCAACTCTTTGAGACTGAATGCTTGAACATCTTCAGTCTGAGGGTACAGTACACATGAGAGTAAAGCGTTCTTGCTATTTTGTAGCATGTGGGCAAGTTCTTAGAAAACTAGTGTTACTCACTGCAGCCTGTTTGCTGGAACCAGATAATCTCCATATTGATAGAAATAGCTGTTTTATTCTGAAAGGTGAATAGAGGTCTGTTGTCTTAATTACGAAATAAGAAAATGATGGAATCATAACTGTAGGCTAGAAAGCATGCAAAAGAAACTAGCATGTGCCACTTGAACCCACATGCTGATTTCTTTGGATATATTTTCCTTGCACTGTAAGCATTGTCAGAAGTCTCTACGTTGCCTTGCACGCTTTGAGAGGTGTTATCGCTGGTGCTGCCAGATGCTTTTGCCGTAAAACTAGCTTGAAATACTTCGTAACTCATTTGAAAATTGATCGCTTGATAAGGCACCAGTGTCTTATTGACTTAAGGAATTTGATTGCGTACTCTGAATCTGTAGTAGTTTAAAGTCCATTTTTGTGCCAGGTGGGTTTCCAACCCAGGCCAGCCATCTCCTTGCATCTTGCAGATCAGATGCTGTCAAATGCAGACTTCTTAGAAGTAGGGTCCAAAATGAAGAAAATAATCCGTAGTATGCAACACAAGTTAGCACACTGATTTTTGAAGTTGCTTTCTCACAGTTTAGGGTGTAGTTCATGTTACTTAATCCAGTCTAACTGGACTGCCACTGAAGGAAGTGGACCTGCTCCATCTACTGTCTTTTCTGACCGACTTTCTCACTACAGATCTAACGTAGCCAGGGCAAGTCAGGCCAGTTTCTTGACTCTACAAAAAAAAGACTAGCTGAAGTGTTCAGTAGTGGTACAGTTCCTAAAAGGAATTATTATATGCTGTCACATGTTGAGACTACCTCAGGTTAAGACTTTCTGATTAGTGACTGAGACATTGTTTTGTGGAGGTACTTTCCTGCTCTTTCCTTTGAATCTTAGGTGGCAGTAGTAATGTATTCTATATCTTCTTGTTACCTTTGGAAAGAAATACACTAATAATATCATAAATAACATGATGTGGAATCACTCTGTGCCACTCTATTGAGATTAAGATTTAGCTCTGCCACTTGGTGCCTGCATATTACTGGGTGTTTTTGAGCTCTTGGGCCAGATACTGTCTGTTCTGTTAAATCCCAATTTTTCTGTGTCTGGTTATACCCTAAGATCTCTAGGGATTATGAATCAGGTGGACAAACGTTTGCAGGACTAATCTGCCTCCTTTGCCTTCCCACAAGCTTTATTTTGTTAGTAAGAAGCCTTCATGTGTATCCTTAATGAAACGGATTGCAAGGCAAGCAGTGGAGTTAGTGTACTGGAAAGTCAATCAGTTCTCTGGATATTTATCACCATTGTCTTAAGCTATGCCTTTGGCTCTTGTGTGAGTGTATGTGCCATTATTTTTATGTAGTCTATGTCTGGCCCAGCCTTGTTGGTTTCTGGATTGGTCACAAGTAGAACTCTCTACAGTGGGCTTTAGGGTATGTATTATATGTAAAAGACTGTGAAATGGATTGCAACTGTTGCTAGATACACACAAAGTCTTATTGATCTTTAAATGGTCTTTTGAGACTGACTGTGTTTCAGTCTAGTATCTGAAAACTTCTGCCTCAAGGCAGTTGACTAAAAATGCAATTTTCATAGTTGATGAGACAACCGAAAGTTTGGGGTTTTTTTCTAGTTTTGTTGTTTATCTACTGGCTGAAGAAGACTTTGAAGTTTTCTTTGTGGAAATGACTTACAAAAAGAGCAAACTCACACCAGAATGTTGCATTGTTGGTACTTACTACTTATGATTTTGGCTTGTAGCTGATAGTATTCTTTTATGATGAATCTTCTGTTGTATATTCTCTAGGATTAAAAATCTTAAGTTAGTTCTATATGGAAAGAGCAGTTTACATTTTTTGATGTAAAGAACTAATCTGATTGGGATTATCTCACAACCATTTAGGTTTGGGGTTTTTATTAGTATTTCAAAACACAACAAATCAACAGCTAGATTTAAAAAAAAAGAGTTAAAAATACTTTGAGTTTTTTATGACATTTTTCTTCCTGCTCACGGGTGGCACAGAATGACCAGGCCAAGGAGCTCGGATACTCCAGTTGGATATGAGCAAGTAAGCCTTAAAGCTGGAATTATCCCCTCATTTATGAGAAGGGAATTTCAAAAAGAGCGAGGTCTTCAGAGAAGCAGATTAGTGTTTTCTTGTGAAGAAAGATGAGCAAATCTTTGTCTCTCAAGACAAGAATTATACTGCCCCTTTGCAGTGTTGTATCTGAAATCTTCTGAGTGGGTCTTTCTGAGAAAATATTCTATCGTGAACGAATTAGTTCTTCATATTTAGACACTTACTGATGACTTTCCAGCTGGTTTTGTGAAAGGCTTAATATACAATGGTCTGACCTCAAGAAAGGTGAAGTGGGGATTTTTGTTTTGGGACTTGCCTTGTCCTGGAAGCTGTGTCTCTTCAAGAGCAGAAGTGTTTTCCCCCCACTACAGTCAGTCACAAAACTGGCCTTTGAGCTGTGTGTGCATCTTTGCCTCAACAGCTGTTTCCTGGTTTGCAGATGGGAGGTTGCTGTGTGCTGCCATTACGGTTATTTTGTAGGTACAGGGTTTGTCCTGGCTCATGTTCTTCCCAGACACCTAACTTTCGTTTTCAGTTTTGTTTGTTCATCATTAAGGAGATTTTTTTTTTTTTGGCAGCAGACTACCTTGCGAATTACTGATTTCATTTATTTATTTATTTTTACTCCTTCCTCACTCATGAACCGTGTGTCAGGTTACTAGCCAGGGTATCTTCTGAATGTAGTGCTTCAACATTTGCCTGTTAAAGGTGTCCTGACAGGCACCTTAAGATGCCTGTTGAAGCTATTTTGAACTGGCATGTATTTTTTTGATTGCTTTCTCCATTTCCTTGACCTCCCCTCTGATTTGAGGGTCTCTTCCACTGTAACTCTTCCCATGTTCATCAATATTTAATTCCTAAGCTAATCACTGAGTATTGTAATTTGGGGGGGGGGGAGGAGTGTGTATTTTGAGAGAAGTCTACTGACACAAAACTCTAAAAATTCATCATTTTAAATGGAGGAGAACTTGGACTAAGCTTTATTCTTCTGATTCTTCCTTCACTTCTGAATCTTCAAAAATACCAGTCATGCTGAAGAACACCAGAGATGCAAATGAAAGATCAGCCTTTAGTATGTGTTGCAAAGCATAATTTTTAGCACGAGAATTAGGTTAGTGAAGAATGAGCTAACTGATTTTAATAGTTTAAAACATAGTTCTTTAGTGGAAATTTTCATTCCGTCTAGTGCTTTGCAGTAATGAAGAATATATAAATGGTGTTATAAGATCTTTTCTGTTGTGGTATACCTGCATTCTTGCCAACCTCATACCATATTTTCAGACTTCTTAAGTTATGATCTTATCTGTGATAACAGTTGTGAAGTTGCAGAAACACTTAGTACTGGAATTTGGCAGTTCAGGTATCATATCTGGTGACACATTTTGAACAGATTTCTAATGCTGATGAGTTATGTGCTGTTTAACTGTAGTCTTTTTCCATTACTATTTGGACCAAGTCACCTTGCCACTCTAGAATTTGGTGTAATCGACGTTTCCTTTTAAATGCAGTTGCAATCGCTGATACAATAAGTAGTATCTTAAGTCATTGTCTATATCTGAAGTTTTTGAAAATACAGTGCACTACGTCCTACAGAGCATCCATGAAATCACCTTTCTGGCAGAAGCGGAGCTGAAATATTGCAATAGTTAAGATTAAAAAAACCCTCCTTTACGAGGTATTTTCAGATTCCAAATCTTAAGCTTTACAGCCTAGTTGTGTGTAGCTACATCATACAGTGGCTCAGCTTTTAGCCATAAACTTTCTAGGTTATTTTTGTTTTAACCACCATAGGTTACATATACAGATCAAGGTGCATGCTGCTTCTGCAGGCATAAGAACTTCTTGTTTTCTTGAGCAAATTGATTCTGGGTACTATAATATTCTTGTATCTGTATATCCCAAATAGTAATCTTTCTCCACTTGGTCACTTTGGGGCTTGCTTTGCATGGGCTCTTGATGTGAATTTGATTTTTCATCCTACTGTTTTTTCACAGCTTCATGGCCAGGAGGGTTATTTTGATTGTTTTCTGACAGTGTTCGTTGTAGAACGATACTGCCTGTCCAGTGAAGTTCAATGGAATTTTGCAATTCTGTGCTGGGAATTTTATGAATAGTAAACCTTTTGGGGGGAACTATATTACTGTATTAGTTACATCTGTTCCAAAAGTGACAGTTCAGTGAAAGTTAAAAAATAAAGACAGTACTTTCCTAGCAACCTTTCAATTCTTCCTAATAATTATCTTATTCCATTAGCTAACTCTGTGGGATTTTTTTAATAGTTTTTTTTCTTCTCCTTTGTTGTCAAATTTCTCAAGTTGAAAGGTCATAGTCTAGGGATCCAGGGATCTAGTCCAGGGATCTTTCAACACAAACTGTGGTAGGAGAGTGAAGTAGAATGGTCTTCTCTAGTTTAGACTCTGCAAAGCTTAGAAATTACTTTTATCATGATAAATTGGATAGTTTTCAGTAATGACTGGTATGGGAATTTTGCTGGAACATAGAAAGTGAAAGTTTGCTAGTTACTTGAAATAAAAAAAAACAAACTAATGAATAAGATTTTCCTTCAGGACACTACTGACTGCTCTGACCTCATATAAAACTTGTTTTGTTTTTCAGATTTTGGATCACTCTTTGATCTGGAACATGACTTGCCAGATGAACTGATCAGCTCCACGGAACTGGGACTCACCAATGGTGGTGACATTAACCAGCTGCAGACCAGCCTTGGCCTGGCACAAGATGCTGCCTCTAAACACAAGCAGCTGTCTGAACTTTTACGGGCTGGTAGCTCCCCAAATCTCAATATGGGGGTTGGTGGCCCTGGCCAGGGCATGGCCAGTCAAACCCAACAAAACAGTCCTGGAATGGGAATGTTAAACAGCATGGTGAAAAGCCCAATGGCACAGGCTGGGTTGACTTCTCCCAATATGGCGATGGGTGCAAGTGGACCGAACCAGGGTCCTTCAGCCCAATCAACAGCAGGAATGATGCCAACAGTAAACAGTCCAGTTAACCAGCCTGGCATGGGAATGAACGCAGGGATGAATGCTGGCATGAATCCTGGGATGTTGGCAGCAGGCAATGGACAGGGAATGATGCAGGGGCAAGTCATGAACGGTTCAATTGGAGCAGGCAGGGGGCGACCTAATATGCCATACCCAAACCCAGGAATGGGTAGTGCTGGTAACTTGTTGGCTGAGACACTGCAACAAGGGTCTCCACAGATGGGAGGACAGGCCGGACTGAGAGGGCCACAGCCTGGAGCCATGAACAAGGTAAGACAAGCTAAGCTTGACTTTATTACCTTCCTTCTTGTTGACTTTGTTTTGTAAGATTTATTCCTCTGCAGTATGGGTTCTACAGAATAGGATCTTTTCTTGTAAGAGTCCTGTGTCGTGTGGGAAATGGTTTATATGCTGCTGAAGTGGAATTTGTGGCCGTCATGGGAGGCAAAAATTGAGTCTTGCACAACAAGCAAGACTTGCTAGATTAAAAAGCCTATTTTAGAAATCTTGTGGCAGTATAGATTATCAACAACACTGAAAAGTAAGTTGGTTGTACTTTATTCTGTTTTATGCTTTGTCCGCAGATGTGTATTCCCACCTAATGTGATGCTGGTATTATGAGTGCGATGGGAATCCATCAGGACCTTTTAGATGTTGTAGTGCTGTTTTCTCTGTGACGCTCAATGAGAGTATTTGTTTGACATCAGCTGAGTGTTTATGCTGTAGCAGATGCTAAGAGACACATACAGGTTTGAATGGACTGATGTGCTATATGTGCTAAGACGTTCATTGACTTTGTTAAGAAATAGGTATTTGACTCAATGGTGGAGAATGAATGCCTGCATAAACACCTGAAGACAAATTTTGGGTACTGAAAAGGCTGTTAATTCAACTCCAGTTCTAGTTCTAAAATTTACAAAGGCTTTGTCTGTAGGAGAGTAGACTAAAAAGCTGAAAAAAAATCTTTTTTTTATACTGGAGAGTGAAATAGATGTGCTTATGTAATTTAGGAGATTGGAAGAAAGTTGTTGTCATGAGTTACTGAAAAGACAAGAGAAGACCTAGTGGTTTAAGTGACAAGGCGATGTCTAAATTTAATTTTTGTCATGCACAATTAGCTTTTTTAGAGTAGGGAGCCACCTGAGTATTCTCAAGTTTTTAGTGTTTTGATCAAAAGCCTAGAAAATGCTTAAATGTTTCAGTTCATGTTAGGTGGATATTTTGTGTTTCCTGGCTAATGAGGGGAAAGGTTTTCTAAGGTGCTTTGCAATACCAGAATAGATCTGTCTTGGAATGCCTGAAGTCAGTCCGCTTGGAGGGCTTGGAATGATAAGTAACATAGTCTATAAATGTATTTGAAACACAAATAAAAATTATGCTATGTATTAATGTTTTTGCTATGCTTTAATGTCTTAAGTAAAATTATTTTAGTGTTTCATGAATGTTATTAATTATGAAGTTATTTGATCTTAGCCATTTGCTTAAGCTAAATGTGCTGCTAACAATGGTTCAGATGTGTGTGTGTCTAGTAATGAGTTGATTTTTGTGGTCTGGTCATTTCAGATATTTTTGCCTGATAGGAAAGTTGTTGTAAAGCTTGATTGCTACAGTAAAAAATTTGTATGCAGTTTACAGTGGAAAGAAATATGTAACTACTTAGAAGTATTCTTGTATTGGAATTATATAATGTCTCATTCATTATTCCTTGGCCCTAAAAAAAAAAAATAAAAAAATCTTTAGAAAGCTGTATTCAGAGGTCAAAAGCCGACATATTGGTTATTTGGGTGAATGCAACTTCTTCATCCTTACTTATCACAGCTAAAGTAGGGTTATGCACTATAATAAACTGCTTTATCTCGCAGAAGTAAAGAAAGGACACAAAAATCAAGCTTTTGGCTGATGTAGTCCAAAATTAAATTGTCTTCCTCGCTTGCTTAAATTCCAAAATGTGCTGTACATCTAAAGTAAGAACATTTTGTGCTTTTGGGACTATTCAGACTAAGTACATGATAACTTCTGTTTTTTTAGTTCATAGTCTCAGACTGGTTAAAAATACTTAGAGGTCTCTAATTGCTGATAAAAAAACCTTGAGACTTTTAGTATAAGTATGGTGGCTTTAACCCTAATAAAGGACTTGAAACTGCCGGATGAGAAAGAACAGTCTGAAATGGAGGCTAAAATTCCAGAATGTCTTCAATTGGTTTGGTTGTTGGCAGGGAGCCTGTGTTTCACTTCATGCAGTGGAGTTAGCAAAGTCTGACAAGAGTAATGTCTAACTGTTTTATCTCTCCACCCATCTGCTTTTGTTTTTTCTCACCTACAAATCTTCAAAAAGTAGATGAAAACAGAGGACCCTAAGCAGTTGTTTTTAAAAGCCATTTTTTTTAAGTGGTAAATTTAGCACTGTGTTGCTGTTAATGTGGGAGTTTGTGTAATAATTTCTCTAGGTTTCCTTCATCGCTGCAAAAAATATGCTTTATCCAGGAGCTGTCCTTCAGTAGGAGAAAAAAAAAATAGACCAGACACTTGAGTTGTGTTCAACTTCATCATTTAGCTTGCCAAAGTCAGCCCTCTTAGGTGATGGGAGGGTTGCCTCTGAGTTCTCTCAGTAAAACAGAAGTGCATTGTCTGCAATTGTTTGTACGGAGGAATAGCTTAGGTTTCCTGTGATGTTAACTAACTGGGAGGGAGCATTTTATGCTCTTCTAACAGTAAAGATGAGCTCCAAATGGCTGGTCAGTTTGGAAAGCAAAATTGGTTACATTTCTGCTTTGTTCTGTGGAATTACTGAAGCGTGTTCTTCCTCTCCTCCCAAAACATTGGCTAACAACAGAGTGGAACACTTGCTTTACACATTAGCCGTGTACTTCCCAACTTTTCTAGTTGTGCATGTTACTTTTTAGGGTTCGAAATCCCAGATGTTAATGTAAATGATTGATTTGGGGTCACCTGGTATACATAAACGTGTGCTGTCATAATTTGATGCTTACATCCTGTGGTCTAATGCTGTAGTTTTATGTGTGATGGTAAGCAGACACTGACATACAAAGAAACAATTCTGTCTGCATGCCATCTCTCTGCCAGTTGCATGACAAGCTGTGTTGAGGAACTAATCCAGGCTTGAAATTCACATGATCCTTTAAAAAAAAAAAAAAAAGGTTTCAATTTGAATTGTTTTTCTGGTCCAATTTATACTCATCAGTTGGAAAGCTAGTGCTGATATTAGGGAGGGAACATATTAAAGGAGCGGATATTACCAGTCTGAGGAGGGTGTGGAATCTGCTTCGGTGACAGTACCAGCTTAAAAATGCCTGTGAAAGTCTAGCCTGAAAGGAACAGTTAAAAATTTGGAGGGGAAGTTTTGCTTTCTTGAATAGCTTTTTGTTTTCTATGTGCTTGGTTGTGTGCAAGTTAGGAGCATGACAGACGTGCCTATTAGTCTTAAAATAGAGTTTTGGAAATTGTTTGTAATGCTTTGATTCAGTGTTTAAGCATTTTGGGGGCTTTTTGTTTCACTAGTAGTTTTACAGTTTTGATTAATTAAAAAGTAAACAACAAATTCAACTCTGTGATAAGTTAAGAAATTCATGTTTCCTGTTTTGAACCATTCTTCAGCTGGAATCATACCTAGTCAAAACTGTCAGTTTGTTCCACTGGGTTCTGTCAAGAGCGCCCAGTTATGGTCTTACTGTCCAGCCTCTTATTAGGGGAGGAGGGTATTTTGCATTTAAGGTGGTGTGTGTGTTTCTGTGATAGCAATGCTCTATCACAAAGTGACTAAGTTCACCTGGCCTTCAGGTCATTTAGATTTCATCTCCCACTGATTCACAAAATGGTCTGTTACTCAAGTAATGAAATGGACACGAAGGCAGTTCAGATTAGTAATGGCATTACTACTACCTCTGCTATATATTTGACTCTCATGTGAAATTACTTTCAGAGTTCCACTAGTAATTCTTTGTCATTTGGCTTACTGTTTGAGTATATACAGGGGTCTCTCCTGTTATAATGGGTACATTTGTTTTTTTCAGTTTAACCTCTGTTAAGAAGAATTGATGGCAATGTTTTACAAAGACAAACAATAGTTCTTAAGAATCTCTATAACTTCCTTTAAGTAAAACAAGAAATGTCAGAATAATAAAGTCGTGTTTAAAGTTGCAGAGAGATTGGAGATGATGTCACCCACAAATTGTAAAATTAGATAAAGAAAATAAAAGCACCTTATGTCCCTTAGTGCTAGCATGTTCAGTGTCACATTTTAGGTAGAAAGTCAGCGTGCTTGTTTGCCTTATTATTTTCAATAGCTGTTTGATTCAACAGGTAAATGTATCTGTAGTGTTTAGACTCCAGTACCAAGTGTACCATATGATCCATTAAAAGTGTACTTGCGTGTTCTGGTCCTTTTCTTTCTCTTCTTTGCTGAATCAAGGTGAAAAAATAAATAATTTCTTACTTCATCCCAGTGTAAGGGAGGAATGTGTGTGTTTGAGGGAGAAATGGAGCAGTAAAGATTGGTCTTGAGTCTAAGTGTCTGGGGTGGGTGGGGGAGTGTCTTGCACAGATCGCAGTGAAGTCTTGCAGTAGATATCTTAAAACATAACACAGTCAAGTGCAAAGAATAACGATTGATAGTAGTCCTTGGAAAGAAAGCAGGAGATACCACTGGCAAAATTTTGTTATGCTGGATATGTCTGGATCCAGTAATGCTCTACCAGTCAGTAGAATGGCACTAGAAGACTCATCAAGTATAAGTTCTTGTTTTTAAAGAGCCAGCTGGAATTCGATAAAACTAATTTTCCAGTATCAGGGAAGTTAGTTAACTCTGCTTGTGGACGTGTGGATGTGGATAAATACTCAAAACCATCAGGACAGTCTTAAACTAGTGCATGCACTTCAGTTAGAGATCCATACTGATAGAGATACATAGTTGATACTGCAAATTTTGGATTATCTGGAAGAATGTTACTAAAACTTTATTCTATTTCTTTGTTTCTCCATTATTACTTTTATCTTTCCAAATCTTAAATCTGGTCATTGTTCAATGCTATTGCTGATATCTACTTGTCTTTCAAATATTGGACTGTCAGCAAAGCAGTTGTTTTTATAGAGAAACAATATTGTAATGGCTGTGTGCTTAGCTGTAACAGGTATTTGTCCTCAATTTGTACCCTGTGGTATCAACCATAAAACTAGAAGCAGAGTTAGTTACTTGACTTTCTTCCAAACTGAAGATGCATGTGTTTCATGGCATTAGAAGAAAATTTTGTGGAATTTCCTCCACTTTTGTAGTTGCTCCTCTCAGAGGGAGGGAGCTTCTGAACAGCCCTATCTGACACTGCTCGTGCTTGTGAACTGGGATGTTGCTTGAACTCTTATCATCCATGCTGTTTACATGGTGAGAGATGTGTATCTTCCAACATTTTGGTAATGACAACCCCTGCTTCTGTTGGAGGCAGGAAGGTGAAGTTGTTTTCCACCATGTATGTAGAAGGTATAACAATTTGAGATTACCTTTGCTGTCTATTAGCCATGTATCATCATCTTCTACTATTTTCCTTGTTTCCTCCTTCTCTTCTTTATGGAGATGCAGATTTCTGTCTGCTCTTCCTTACATGCAAGTCCTTGCATATGTGATGAAAGTAAGTTCAAGCTATGAGGTGAGGAGAGGAAGAAAAACACCAGATGGGATGGATAAGAAGAGAAATGGGAAGAGCAGTGGAGGGAGGTGGTGGCCAGGAAGGACTGAGTCAAGGTTACACTCTCTGACTTGGAGCTATGATTGAGCCATGTATGCTTTTGCATGGTATTGCAGGTGAAGCCTAGTACTTGCCTCATGGAGCGGTACTAACACTACCTTTGTTTGGCTGCTGCTTCTGCACTTAATTGTTTGTCTACCCTTTGCTCCCAATAGATCATTAATATAATGATGAACTATATGTCAGTCTTTCTGGTTGTTTCGTACTGATAAAATTCTACAGGATTATTTTTATCTTCCGCCTGTAGTCATAAGGTCATCAATTTCTTCCTGTTTGATGTTTTCTTTTATTCATGTTTCTCAACGTGTCACCACAAATGACATTAGCATGCTCCTGCTTCTTGTGCCAGAGTCACAAGGCCACCTCATGCCGGGTGAAGAATCTCCCAAATGACCCTTCTCTTGACTCAGTCTAGAGCTGCATGAGGTTGTTGGTGTCAGGTTATTGGATCTGTGACAGCAGGATCAGGGGCCATGGCTGTGAGGAGCAGCTGTGGATCCAGGTAGGTGTCTGTCTCACCTGGACCAAGTGATAGCTGCTGAATTTGTTCCAGGAGACCTTGAGGCATTTGTTTTTTAGCATCCTTCTTATGTGTTGCTTGAGTGTGTGGCTTTTGGAGTCAGTTTGGTATGTGTGCCCTCCAACCTGGCCTGTGCTTCTCTGGTCTTTGCCTCTCCTGTAGGCTGAGACATGGAACTGAGGATTACCCCTGTCAGGAGTAGCCAGGCTGAGCTGGGCATGTAGTCTTCTGCTGCCAGGTCCCTGGGTACAGCAGGGTGGAGGAAGTCCCCTTGGTGGGGTGGATGATGGTTCTCAGCCCTA
This sequence comes from Ibidorhyncha struthersii, assembly GCA_013398815.1. Lineage (NCBI taxonomy): Eukaryota > Metazoa > Chordata > Aves > Charadriiformes > Charadriidae > Ibidorhyncha > Ibidorhyncha struthersii. The sequence goes on along the minus strand of VZSZ01012197.1, from coordinate 217,935 downwards.
GGGAGAGTGGAGCCCTGCCATGGAGACAGCTTTGTTTGAGGGGGCTGATTTTGCACCCTAAACAGTGCCAATGGCTCATGCGTGAGAAAACATTAGAGATCTCTTGTGCTAGGCCATCTTGATCAGTACACTGGAAAAAGCCAGATGTTTCAAGCAAAGTTTATGTCTCTAGCTGTACTGCACATACAAAGGTTGACTGGCATGGTCAAACCTCATCCCCAAGTTTCAGCAGAAAGCTTCTGCTTTGCTGTGTCACCCAAAAGTGCTTTTTTAAGTCTAGGTTTGGGTTTCTACCCCTGCAGTCAGGACAGAGCTGGCTCATCAGGCCACAGTGGTTCTGAATACTTTGGTATCGGGGTGTGGGAGCCCCCCAGTTGTCTGAGTTGGGCATCTTGATTTCTCCCTGTGACACCAGGGTGTGAAAATGTGCCTTCAGTCTTCATTTCTGAATTGTTTGGTTAGGTTTTTAAGGCTGATGGCAGCATGAGTTGCAGAAGTCATATGGGGGCAGTGTTGGTGATGGCCGACATAGTCTGTGCTTTATTGTACACATAGGTGGCAGCTAACTTTGGGAGCTACGATCGTTAATGAACTTGAAAACTTTGCTTAGGAATTTCTGGTTTTGGGGATGTACCTGCTTTCAAAACCCTTTCTGGAGCCAAAGGGATAAGGCTATCTTACAGGAAAACATATCTTGTTTTAAGGAAATAATTCCCACTGTCAGTACTTCACCAAGTCTTGAACTTGTCGGTCAATTTGTGGCAGCAATGACAATGGAGAAGATTCCTGAAAGTGTGTTTGCTGACTGCTTACATTTTTCTTCTCCCTTTCCCTTCTGCTCAACTTGCACATAAGCTCTTATTAGTCTTCTGAGGGAGAGGCAGGAAGGGTTTGAGCCCTAACCTGTTAACGTTTTTGGCAGCAGCTGCTTCATCGGTCACCATATGTGTGTATTCATTGCAGTCAAGATGTGGCAGGGGTGGTGCCAAAGGAGATAGAGGAAAGGAAGCTTTTTTTAGTTCTGCCTGTTCATTGCATAGTTTGTTTATCTGCCATGTGTAGAGATTCTTTTCATTGATCTCTAATGAATTACTGCTGTGTGATTATGGTTATTGCTTGTGTGTGGAAAGGGGGGGGGCAGGCGGGCTGTCCTCAAGGGAATTCACTTGTACGTATCAGATGTCTAAAGTGGCAGGTTCTTTAGTGAGTTTTGTGCTCCTTTTCCTGTAGCTTGGTTTTGATCCTGTTTTATTTTGTAAATGCAAACTGAAGGCCATTATAATGGATTGGCAGATGTTACAGGTGCAGGTTGGAGAAGCTTGGTAAGGAGCAGAAAAAAGATGTTTCTACTGGGGGAGGATGCTTTGAGAATAAATGTGAGTGTGATTGGAAACAAACCTACCATAGGAGGTTGTGCATGCTTTTTTGGATGCAGGAAAATGCCCAGACTTGGACCAAAGAGCATCAAGGAGACTGAACATTGTCTGGTCAAATGCTAATGGGAGTTGAAACAATACAGCTCTTCAAAGTATTTTCATGCCTTTATTATTATGAGTTATGGCTCCTCTAGGATCTTGCCTGAGTAATGGTGAGAGCTTGGTAATTTTAACAAAGATCTTGAGTTTTCCTGGTCCTCTATGGCTAGTTGTTTTGGTCGTAGAAGGCCAGATTTCCCATGAAGAAATAGATTGGAATGCAAGGAATAGGGAAGAAAAATGTCAGAGGACAAACAATTTTATTAGCAAGATTGGTCCTGACTGTTCTTTAGATTCTAGGGCATTCTGAGGCAACAAATGGTATGTTTTGATATGCTAAAACTGTTGAACATGCAAATAGGGGATTCATATTGCAGAAAAGGGCATATAGCTTGTGTGAAATACAAATCTACTTCCCCTGTGGATGAATGGTTCGCTAGCTTTGTTTTGTTTGCAGAGTTCCTTCCTACCTTCTCCTTTGACCTCTAGTACTGCTCCCTGCAAACCACTTACTGTGCCTGCATGATTGTGTGTGGTGTTACCTATGCGTATGGTGTATTCTTAAATTGAAAATGGTTGTGTACTGAAAATGCAGACATACATTGTTGCGGCTGTCTGGAGAGGAGCTGTGGGAGTTCTGACAGTTGGGTGGGAGGTTTTGGGGATAAAACCTGCTGATACGAATGAAGGTGGTATTTGTTTCCATTTGGAGTCTGCACAGATGAAGGGAGCAGAAAAATTCTTCCAGACTTGAGTTACATAGTCCATGGTACAAATTTGTGATTGGGAAAGCTGAAATGAGAAGTCTGTTGAACAAAATCTTTTATAAAGAAATAATCAGGCCAGACTGACCTCAAAGGGTGGTAAGTTTGCCTCAATCTGTTTATAGGAACCGTCTGGTTGAGGAGTTAATGTTGTGTGATGGGTAAATACCGGCACATAAGGGAGGAGGGGAAGCATGTGGACCAGTATTGCATTGCAGCTTGTTCATGGCTATGATCACTCTTGCTTCTCTGAAGTATTCATTTGCCTTTTACATTGAGAACTCAAGCTATCTTACTTGAACATCTTACCATTTTAATTCCTAGATGGGAATGATGAGCAATCCCAACCCTTATGGCCAGCCATATAGTCAGAATACCGGGCAGCAGATCGGAGCCAGTGGACTTGGGCCTCAGATGCAAAACAAAGCTGGACTGCAGAATAGCTTACCACAGTTTTCAATGGACAAGAAGCCAGTTCCTGGGGCTGGAATGCCTAACATGGTAAGTAGAATGAAAGGTGTCTCCAGCAAATGTTGTAGCAGACCAAAGTTGAGCAATATGCTCTGGCGTTGCCACGTTTTAAGTTTTTGCGTCTGTCGTACTCACTGTGAATGTATGCTCTGAATCCACACATAATGTACTTGCCTCAACTCCTAAAAGGGCTGATATGAAGGAGAAGGCTGAGTTGTACTTTATCTGTTGATAAGGTGTACCTCCACTCTTTGCCCTTCAAACCCTATTAGCAGAGAAAAAGAAATGTCCTCCTTAACTGATGGGAACTGTGCCACCTATTTGGACACCTCTGCTCTCCTCGCCCATCCCTTCTCTTGTGATTGATCCGCTGGGCCCCTTATCCTCAGTGTAGGTTCATCCTGAGGATTGTTTTCCTGCTTGAACTCACTGATGTTTTTGGGAGAGAGACATATCTCTTCTCAAACGGGTATTACCTAAGATAGGGTCTAGAAGCCCCAGTCGAGTGTTCATTCCTGTTCTGAATTACGTGAACATGCACAACACCCCTGATGCTGGATGTTCCCTGGCAATTATTGCTGTAGTAGCCCTGTTGCTTCTGCATATGCCCTCCTCCCCACACTGTTATCGCAGCAGGACTTGAGGGGAAGTGAGAGATGGGGAAAAAAGTGGATGGCCAAAAATTGGATAGCCTAACCTTATAAATGACAGGCCTTAACATTAGATTCCGTAGCTTGAGCTTAACACTGGTGGCGGAATGTGTTTGCCTCATTTTAGAAGCTTAAATTGGTTAGGGGTATGACCTACATGTCCTGCCTTCCCCCTAACCCCCATATCTTTTAATTTGGGAAACAAATTCACACTTCTGAATATAGCTTGTGTTTCTTCCTACTTAATTTTTTTTTTTCCTTCCCCCTCCATCTCCTTGGACGGGGTCAGTCTCTTGATCTTAGTAACTCTTGCTGAAAAACCATTTCTGGGTAGCTTTTGTGCCTTTGAATTAAAAAGAGTTCAGTCCCTAGAGTTTTATTTAATGTTTTTAAGTTGAGTGTGAAACACTGGAAGTCTAGCGCAACCAGTTGGTTGTATGAACCAATAAAGATGCAGCCAAAACTTGCTGTTCAGAACCCCAGCTGTCAAGCTTGTGTACAGTGCAGAGTATATAACTCTTTTGAAGTTGAATTGCTACCCAGCTGAACCAAGGAATGAAAAGTTGCTGCCATCTCAATTGATGTTTAGAATGACAGGCAGCAAACAAGGCAGTTTACGGTCATATCAGAGCATATACAAACCTTAAGGGGACTGAGTAACTGGTGAAGTCTCCTTGTAAAACAAAAGGTTAATACTAGTATTGAAGAGCTACAGGAGAATTGGAGTTTAGGAATGTAGGTAGCTGAGCTCTAAAAATCTGGAGATCACCAGAAACATCCTCAAAAACCCTCTGTGAAGAGACTGTTAGAAACTGAAGGCTGTTCAACTGAAGTCATACAAGGAACATAGAGTCCCTGAGCGCCTCTCCTTTGCTGAGTACTCCTGATATGTCACCTGGAAGAAATACAAAGAAGTGTGAAAAAATAAACAAGTACAGAAGCAGTACTAGACGTTGCTGTACTTGATGTTAGTTGTGGCATATATTATCCTGAAGTTGTGCTTCATCTCTGGCAGAGACTAGGAGATGCTTTTTTGAAACGCCGGTTTCCTGGTGGAAGTTTCCTGATGGAAAAAGGTTTCAATAACTTCCCCGTCAGTCTCCATTTCTAGGAAAAGTTAAATTGAGGTACCTTATACTGAAATAGAGGGAAAACTCTATTCACTCTAAAAGGTGCTTTCTTTCATTTATGCAAGAATTGTGGATGCAACTTTCTAGCCTCCAAAATGAGTAGGAGACTTGAGGTTGAAGTGCTATTAATATTTTCTGGTTGGTCTAGCACCGCAAATTAACCTGTGAGCATGTGCAAAGTTAAGTTCTGCTGGTCTTTGATAAGGCAAGAGCTAGGAATAGGAGAGTGATATGGGGAAGAAATTATGCTTGGCAAGAGAATTATTGCCAGCACCGTTGCTAAGGGGTATATTTAATATGGGTCATACATACTACAGACAGGTGGGATATTCCCTTAATTACAAAATGTAGTAGTTGTTTCTCTTCTTTGATTTTTATTTTTGTTGTTGTTGCTGTTTACTTGCTAAATGTAAATTCTCAAATAGATTTATTTCTGGAAATTTCCTTTCTACCACCTTTTCTAGGGCCAGCAGCAGGCTCCCCAAGTTCAACAAGCTGGGATGGGGCCAGCAGCTTCTCAAGGAATGGGGTCTGGAGCACCGACAGCAGATCCAGAAAAACGCAAACTCATTCAGCAGCAACTAGTTCTCCTCTTACACGCTCACAAGTGTCAGCGGCGAGAACAAGCCAACGGGGAGGTGCGACAATGCAACCTCCCTCACTGCCGAACCATGAAGAATGTCCTGAACCACATGACACATTGTCAAGCTGGCAAATCTTGCCAAGGTAAGTGGAGGTGTGGTTATATAGATGCTGTCAGCATTTGCAGGACAAGAGGGGCTCCTAGAAAGAGATGGAGAACTAGCAGGTGGCTTGGGAAGTCAAATTTTTTTTTAACCTGTCTGTCCCCTTAAGAATGGGAATCATAAACCTCTTGAGCCTTTAAATTTTAAGCAAGTTAGAGGGGACAAGATAGCACAAAGAGATGAGTTGAAGATCTTTTGCTTAACTTTGTGACTCACTGTAGGATCTTTGTATGCTGCCTTCTGGTAAGGGTAGACAAAGTAGGAATCTGCAAGTAGAATTCTGCCTGTCTCCCTTAAATGGAAGAGACAAATCTCAAGCAATAGCTAGCCAGGAATTAAGCCGCTACTGGCACTGGTGAACTTAGACTATCCTAGCAGCCAAGGAAAATGTGTGCTACCTTTTTGGTAGCTTAAGCTCGTCTGGGTTGTGCCAATTTCTGGTATCTCAGTTGCTTGGTAAAGTCTGCCTGCTGATATATGGTGTTAACCTTCGAGCCAGGGAGACATAGGCTTGGGTGTATAACATAAGTCTTTCAAGTAAGCTGTAGCTGAGCCAATAGTACTTGAAGATATCTAGCTACATTTTCAGGGCTAGTTAGCGCTGAACTCTTTCAAGTAATACTTTACTAACCCGTGTTGATACAGATGTGTGCCCTGAGAGAAATAGTTGGTCCTTACCCAGTTTGTGTTGACCATGCGGAGATACTGACAGTAGTTTGTAAAGGTTTTTTGTTTCCCTTCCTTTCTCAGTGGCACACTGCGCATCTTCCCGACAAATCATCTCTCACTGGAAGAATTGTACGAGACATGACTGTCCTGTATGTTTGCCTCTCAAAAATGCTGGGGACAAAAGAAACCAACAATGTAAGTCTAGTGACGAGTTCTGTGTATTGGATAAACCATAAAATGCACGTTGGGCATTCAGCTTTTGTGCACCCAGGTTGTAGTGGTGATGCTCTTGAACCTGGGAACATGTAATAGGATTTTCCTCTTGCTTTGGAGTTGCAGAGTATTTTTTTCTGTCTTTGATAGCTAGTGTTTATGGAAGCTTTCTAACTTTATCGGATTTTCCTAGCAGGGGAGTGGTAAGGGTGAACAAGTCATCTTCTCTCAACCAGATGATTTGCTTTTCACTGCCAACTCTTCCAGTTGGCCGGGTTCTGGAGACAGATGTGCACAAGCAGAGAGTTGTGTTGTTTCAGCCCTGACGATATTTGGTTCTGTCTTCATCCTTTGTTTGCATCAAATGTCTTTTCCTCATTCTCTTTGGGTCCCCTTGGTGTTCCTGCCGAAATCTTCAGCAAGACTTTTCTCCTTTCTTAATGTTACTTTGGGCTTCTCTCATGACTGATATGAGCTGAGATATTTCTTGTTTTAAGAAATTTTTTAAAAAAAAAAAAAAAAGCTGTACATACTCTTCTGCCTTTAGCCTCTGTGACATGGTGTACCTCCGTTTTCACTTTGAAGCAAACAGATGTGTCCTGAATACTGAGAGTGGGATTTCCTCTCAGCAGCTCAGAGGGAAAACAGCATGTTGTTGGAATGGCTGATTGGGTCAAAACTTGTCTCCCTGTTTCATGACAGGTTTTCCAGACCCAGCCTCTTCTCTGCATGCTCCTAGAAGGAGATGCTTTAGTTCTGAACAGCTAATGAACTCTTTCTGTTCTTTCCCTGTTTTTCTGGGCCTCTTTGACTACCTCCTGCTCTCCCTGTTAACTTGCTATGTCTCTTTCAGCGCTGCTGGGCGGAGCTGCAGTAGGACTTGCAAATACTGGTTCCGTGGGCGTGGGGCAGCAGACAACACCCAGCATAAACACTACCAGTCAGATAGACCCCAGCTCCATCGAGAGAGCCTACGCAGCCCTTGGACTGACCTATCAAGGGAACCAGATGCAGACACAGCCGCAGGCTCAAGTGAAGAATCAGCAACAGGGACAGTCACCCCAGGGTCTGCGCCCTATGAATCCTATGAGTAAGTTCATCTGCTAGTGTTAAAATACCAACTACAGGCAACTTTCCCATGCTATATCTAATGCAAATTTTCTTAACCTGCTAGCTCACTAGTTAATTTGCAAAAGGTATGGCTTTGCAGTATTTTAGACTTGAGATACCAAGATACGCAGTGGAACAGGAACTTTGAAGGGCCCAGATGCCTTCCTTTGGAAAACAAGTTATCTAGGAAAAGTATTTCCGTTGAAAAAATATTATTTTGTAGGTTTTTTGAGAACCAGTTTTCCAAACCATTGTATTTAATGTTGTCTTGTAGCTTTATAATTCTACTGTAATGCAAGTTTTGGGCTTTTTAGGAGTTTTTAATTGGAAATGCTTGCATTGGAATGCCTGGATTCAAGTGTACTTTCTTGTCACTCAGACTGCAGCATTTTACAATTATATCTCAGATACATAATGTTTGTTTTAAAAATGAAAAGTAGTAAATAACAGACTTTCTCCCTGAATCCTGTCATGTGGACTCATGTAACTGTAAGTTGTCTGGGTGTCTTACTGCCAAATCACAAAAGACTATTTAAGAATTTTAATTTGAAGTGCAATTAATTCTAACCTGGCTGTCACTGGTGTCAAATGAAGTAACCTTTAACCATCAAATCTAATTTTGGTCGTTTGAGATTACATCACAGGAGTTTTTCTCACCCCCAGTTCTTTGCTTGAGTTGCTTAAGTTGCCTTTTTTT
>VZSZ01012197.1:173648-210005 GCA_013398815.1 Ibidorhyncha struthersii | reverse complement strand
TTTTTTTTTTTTTTTTTTTTTAAATGGAGAAGAGGAAGGATGAACTGGTAGAGAACTATCACAAGCTTGTATGGGATTGTAGTGATCCTGCCTATATGCCCCATGACAAGTTCATGTACACAATGAGTGCTGTGTACGCACAGGAATTCTGTGGGGAAGGACCTGAGAGATTGCAGAGGGAAGTAGCATTTGGTTGTAGGCTGCGGTTTGTGCTGTTTCTGCACCAAAGGACGTGCTACTCCCGAGTTGCTCCGGAAAAGACTGTTGGGTAGGGTAGACTTGTTAATGAGATGGCTGGTGCTCACAGATTGCATATGACTTGTATACTGCTAAAACTTTGCCTTCCAGTGTGTAAAACTTTTTTTTTTTTTTTTTTTTTAAAAAAAGGGGGGGTGTGTGGAGTTTAGGTCTTGAGAGCTTAGTGTTAAAGCAATTTGATTAAAATAACAGTTTTCTGCTGTACCTTAGAGTGTTTTACAAATAGATGAATTTCTAGAAGCTCCAGAATGTTACAGTGAGTGCCTTAAAAAGTTGAAAGGAATGTCATCCATTTTTCTGAAGCAAAATGGTTCTCTGTTGTGGTTTTTTGGTTTGTTTTTAATGTATAGGCACAGAGTTTTGGTCTGTGCATTCTCATTGGGTACTCCTTGTAGCACTGATAGGAAAATCCGATGAAATGGAGTTGAAAAGCTCTTGGAAAGTAAAGAACTGAAGCTTAATATAGAAAGGACAAACATAGAGCTTGTAGGCTTTTGACTGTTTCATTATTAGAAGGGGGTGGCTAAGGAGGGAATTGCAAGTGACATGCAGGACATGACAGCAGGACAAGTTTAGGAGACACAGCAGGATTTGGTGAGGACTGTGATGTTAAGAGATGCAGTCCTAAGTTGATCAAACAAATGGTTGGTTTTGGCAGTTGAAAAGGGAGAGTTAATGCAAAGGTTGTCAGTTGTCTTTTACACCAGCTTGCTCTCAGATGGCAAAATGGAATTTGGAAAGGAGAAGAAAGTGACTAAGGGAAGGGAGGCTGGAGGCAGCTTTATGAAAAAACTGTTAAACACTTGGTTGTGATATTGGAGGTATGTAGTGGGCTTGATATACTTAATTTTGGTGGATTTCTCTTGTATGCAGTGTCTGATTGTGCTTGAAATACCGAATCTGTAGGATTCAGATGTCTTAAATACATGGGAACCTTGGTAATGGTTTTCATGCTACTCTCAACTTCACAAAGTGATCTGTTCAGAAGCTTCAGACAAATGCACTGCATTTTTCTTCACTATTTGAGTCTTAACTGTAGTGTGTGAAGAAAAGAAGCAATTTTTTATGGTGATTGAGATCTGCTGTGATTCAGAAAAGCAGATTTTGGTACGTAACAAATTACTAGAGGCTTTTCCTGCAAAGGATTGTCAGATTTTCTTTCTTTGTACAAACATTGGAGTTAGTTGTAGGATCCTTAAGTATGGAGTGGGTGAGAGGGGACCTTGTCAGATGTAGGTGGTAGCTGATGTTTTAAGGTTTTGAAGCCTTTGTGAATATGTATCGTGAGCCCCTGAATAACAAAAAAACCCAACTGCTTCTAAATAAAAAAACAGAAGTGGTTGGTAATGCTGCATCTTTGGTTAGGGAGGCACAGAAAAGAACTCTCATACATCGTGTTTGCAGCAAATGGAAACTCTTTGTTTGCTGAGAAGGTCAGGAAGATGTGCAGAGGAGTAATGTGATGTGATGCTTTACCTGGAGGTCACCAGTGTTGTGCAACTGACTTTTTCTAAGTTTGTAAAAGGAAGAGGGTAAAGAGAGTAATGGGTAATTAAACTGACTTCACAAAAGTCAAAGTATTTGAAAGTCTAGACCCTTGTTATTGCTGAGCAATTACTGACTTTGCCCAGTAAATGGGCCATTCGTTTAAGAATACTTACTCTTCTGTTTTGTAGGTGCAAATCCAATGGGAGTGAATGGAGGAGTAGGGGTTCAAACCTCTAATCTGCTGCCTGACTCAATGTTACATTCAACCATGAATTCTCAAAAGTAAGTTGAATTATTCTTTGCACCCCAATGATTTTGTTTTGATCTCATGGCACTTCCTGCATAAACAGTGGGGTAAATGCCATTGATGGCTATCTCTGCCTTTGGGTTTTGTCGCTTTTGTTGCAGTTTTCCAAATCCTTGGGTAGGACAGCATGTACTCTTTCACGGCGTTGTTTTGGTGTCTGTGCAGCTGTTTCTGCAGAGTTTGTCCATTGATTAGGGAATGGCTGAACTAGCACTTTGTCCTAACATTATTCTAAAAGAGGCTATGACTGTAAGATGACTAAGCTTGGGCTAGACTTTTGCCCTCAATTCTTGCTCTGTTTTTGAAGCCCTATGATGAGTGAAAGCGCCAACGTTGCCAGTTTGGGAGCCATGCCAACAGCTCAACCATCCAATACTGGAATTCGAAAGCAGTGGCATGAAGACATTACTCAGGATCTCCGAAACCACCTTGTTCATAAATTGTGAGTAGCTCATATCAAAACAATATCCCGCTAGGTGAGTTGCTGCCTCTGAGGTGTATGTGTGGGGCAGGAGGAAGCCTGGCTTCCAAAACCAGGGGGCAGAGAGTGAGTTTTGTCAGGGCCTGTTAGAAGGGAAGGCAGAAGCCTGAAAGATAGAGCTGCATCTGCTGGTTTGGGCTGTTGTATTGGAAGTGTCCCGCTCTGTTCTCAAGCCATCTACACGGGGGCAGTGTTCCTCGGGAGCAGTAGTGGTGCTGCAGTCTGTCGGCAGATTTGCTTGCTGCTTTGTGTTCAGATCACTGGGCTTAGTGCTGATGTCCCCATCTGGGGACATTCTAATCACTTGTGTGCNNTTTTGTCCCCCCCCCCCCCCCCAGAGTCCAAGCCATATTTCCTACTCCTGACCCTGTGGCACTGAAGGATCGGCGTATGGAGAATCTGGTGGCATACGCTCGGAAAGTGGAAGGGGATATGTATGAATCAGCGAACAGCAGGGTGAGATGCCATCCTCGGTTGTCCAGTCGTGTGTTTCTTTCTGCCTTGATCCCATAGTGACTGGGGAGGAAGAGGAGACTCCCAGGCTGAGGAAGCGTGTGTTCAGGGGCTGCTGGATTCGGTCTAGGAACCAGCCAGCTGCAGGCTTCTGCCTGGCTGTGCGGGGAGTCAGGGTGGCACCTGTTGGGGTGCCTTAGACTTCTCGGGGTCCCCTGCAAGCAGCGTGAAGCTCTTCCCTGTGATTCTCCAAAGAAGTGTTAGACTTGAGAAGAGAAATGTCCGGTATTGGCCTAATGGTTGCCAGCAGTGCCCTGAGCAGTGCCCCTTTTTGCCCTCCTATCTGTGCGACATCCCCTGCAAAGGGAGAGCCACCCCCGCCCAAGCCGAAATGTGTGTGTGGAAAGGTGTTTTCCAGGCTTGTATCACTGGGACCTGTTGCCTTTACTTACTCCTTTCCTGACTTGTGTTCCTCCCCAACAGGCAGAGTACTATCACTTGCTAGCGGAGAAGATCTATAAGATTCAGAAGGAGTTGGAGGAGAAACGAAGAACCAGGCTGCAGAAGCAAAACATGATCCCAAATGCTCCGGGCATGCCACAGGCTCCCATGAATCAAGGGCCCAATATGGGACAGCCTCAGCCAGGGATGTCTGCAAGTAAGAACAGTTGGGTTACTGACTACCTGGTGCAGGGGAATCCTGTACTGTCATTTTGTTAGGCTGGTGACCATTCTGCCCTTCTTGTTTCACATATACCTGGGCTTGCTCAGAATTAAACAGAACTTTCTCCTCTTTGTTCAGAAGTACTAGCAAAATCTTTGATTTGCTTTGCTTATGTGTTAATGACCATAGGTTATCTAGAAGCATTTTGTTTTCTGAACAAATTGAAATCTTGTAAACCTTTACAGAGGGAAAGGAGATGAATTTCCATCCTTAATTTGTAGAACTTCAGTCTCATTAGATTCAACTCTAGAATTAATTGAGTTAAGATAACTTCAGTTACTATAAGAGAAGTACACTTTCATAATATTTAATTGTGTGGTGTTTAAAATTATCATCACTTACTATTGTCGCTATGGAGATAGTATGATTACTGGAGTGCTTAGGTATTTATGCCTTTGAAAGTTTAAATAGTGGTTGTTATGCGCCACATTTGGGGTTTTTTTGGACAAATGACCTTTCCAGCATGCAATGAAAAACAGAGAAAGATCCAGTAGCTCCAGGCATATGCTACAAGAATCTGCATCTGAGGTCTTTTTCTCCTGCTTAAATTTGAACATATCTTGTTAAATCCAGTTCTGGGTCTTCGTATGCTTGAAGTCAGAATAGGATTTACTGAGATGTGTTACCAAGATCCAAGAAAGATTCTTGAAGATTGATGCTGTGGCTGTGTTTGTAACTTCTGTAGAAAGTTGATCTTCAGGAGTAGCTGTGATACTTTTGGTTATTTATCACATACTCCAGAGCTTTGAGATATATATATATTCTGTTGAACCATGTAGTTTTCATAGTGTTTTAAATCTGTGCAGTAACAGTGTAGAGTGCTCTGTAGAAGTTCTTGTAGTCTGGAGTGTTCGTGAGCTACTGAGTTTGTCATTGTACCCCAATAACATACTTCAAATTCGTCCTCAATTTCTGAAAGCTGACTCTAAATCAGAGGATATTTCCATCAATGGGACATGCTTGTACTTTTTAGGAAGTTTTTCGGTTTTCTTCACACTTCGACGACTCTTCAAGAGTGTTTAGAATTACTGGGCTGTTTTTTATGTTTTTTTTTTTTTTTTTTCTTTTACATGTGGATTTTAGTGTGTAATTCTCACAAAAATGTTTGGTGGATAAAACCTGGTGGTCTTCTAAATGCTGTAATCTTATTCCAATATCTTTTTTCCAGATGGTCCGCTTCCTGACCCAACCCTGATACGTGCCAATGTGCCAAACCAGATGATGAATCGCATGCAGGCACAGCCAGGTAAATACTTGAAGAAAATTCTCTACTGTGATTTTTGAAGGAGTCTTGGAATTGGGCAGCTGTTGCTGAGGTGTCATAGCCTTTGTCTCACCTATTTGATTAAGAAAATAGCTTTTATATTGTATAATACTTACATAACTATATATAATACATATAAAAACCTGTATATATCTAATAAGATTTCACGATCTTGTGAATTTAAGAGCTGCACGTTAACTGCTTGGTTTGTTAAATAAAGAACTTGATGTGTTTGGAACTTCTGATCGTGTGAACATAGGATGGTGGGGTCAGTCAAACATGGTAGGTCTAGCCAGCTTAGATGAGGACTTGGTGGCAGAGGGAGGACGGTGGTAATTATTGGAAGGGGCAAAACCTTTGTTACATAGTCAAGAAGTATTGTAGCCAATGGACAAAGTACTTGAGGAACTGAAGATACAGTTTGGGGTTCAATAAGTGAATTTCTAATATGTAATTAAGATAATGCAACTTTCTGTAGAAAGTCGATCTTCAGCAGTGGATGTAACACTTGGTTATTTATTATGTACTCCAGTAGTTCTCAAACTTAAGAGCTTTAGTAACAGTTAGGGGAAACAAGTCTTTCAGGGGAAAAAAACAACAATGTAGTGTATTCTGAAGGAGTATGGTAGCTTGGACACTTTATATTTTAAATTATTCCATGTAACTGGTTGATAGGAGGAAATATTTCCTTTATAGTATTTCATGCTTGAAAACTGGTTGCTAGAAACCAAAATAAGGAAGAAACTGACAGCATTTTTTCTCCAAATGTTGAACGGTGCCCAAAGGAGAATTCAGGCCTTTGTTTATAAGTGTTTTTTTGGCACAAACGCACAGGAATGAATCAGTTTGGCCAGATGAACATGCAGCTGTCACCGATGGGACCCCGGCAAACCCCTCCTCTTCAGCACCCTGGACAGCTAAGCCAGGCTGGGGCCATGAACCAGGTCAGTGCGCGTTTCCTCCGGGCTTCTGTTTGCTGTGGTTCCCTTGAAATAAATAAATAAAAGAAATTTTAAAAAAAGCATTATTTCTTCATCTTCTTGGTTCTTTAGTTCCTCCTTCTGCATCTCCACTGAAAGATTTGTCTAGCCTATGGTAAAGCTTTAGATCTTGGTGGTAAAAAAATGCCTAAAAATCAAGTTCAAGTGGCTTTTTGTGCTGTTGCATCCTTAAAACAAAGAACAAAAATAGATCGTAAGTCACAGTCCCAATCTGAAACCAATATCCTTTTCCTTAGCTTACAAGGGAAATCATCATAATTTCTGGGTTTTTTTAGAGCAGCTATAAGCAAGCTTTCCATATCGTATCTTACAGATAAGCAACAAGCATGAATTTCTGCATAGAGATAAATGTTTGGGTTTTGGGTTTGGTTTTTTTTTGTAAAATGTTATGGAAGTACACAGACAATGTGTGAAATGAGTTCCTTTCTTTTCCAACAGATGGGATTTCCTTCACGTATGCAGCAACCAGGAGTTGGCCAGCCTTCTGGTCAGAATCAGTTTTTACAACAGACCCAGTTCCCTGCAGCTTCCCCAGGAATGAACGCAGCGAGCATGCCTATGACTCAGCCTGGCAATCAGACACCAGTTTCTCAAGTAAGTTTCTGATTTGTGGAAGTGGTGTCAGTGGGGTCTGTCGTATACTGGTTTCATTGTTCAGTTAGTAGTAATGGAGGAGAACTTGTTTTCTCAGGATGCTTTTGGAATTATAGTCAACTGAATTCATTTATTGAGACTGCATTTTCCTGATGCAGCACTGGGAATAGCAAGGGTGAAACATTGTTGCCTTGTTCTCAGGCTTAAGTTTAAGTGTAATAGAAGAATCTTTTTAAGTTTGGTTTTATGGAGCAAAGAAGAAATTGTTACTCAGCATGCAGTAGTTAAGAATTTCTTGCTTAACAGCGAGGCAGCAGAGCCTGAGAAATTAAGAGATCGTGGAAGAATAAGTCATAAAAAGGCATGTCTATCCAGGACCAATGTGTGTTGCTGGCTTTTGGGGGATAGGAGGGTTATCACTACTAAAGATCTGAACTTACGGTCTAGCAGTTTCCTTTCTGTCCTTTCCCTCTCCCTTTTCAGCAAGAACCTTTCAGGCCAGGAAGAAGTAGGGAACGTCAGTTTGCTTCTCGTTGATGCTTCTTCCTAGTTTGCAGGCAAGATTATTGTGGAGTGACAGCTTTTTTCCTTGACCAATACAATTTTTTTTGTAATCTTTTAATGGTACAGTTACAGCTGTACTTATTTCTGATGGTAAATTCAGTTTCTAGTCTTGGGGGTGGGGGCATGGGCACACTAAGTGTATTTGAATGCAATTTTTTACTGTGGTGGCATTGTCCTATATTCAGGGTGTACAAATATGCAGTTTTAGAAAGAAATGTTGCGAACTGGGAATGTAGGTGTGCCATTCTTTAAGTATATCAACAAGTATAAGACATTCTATGAAACTTCTCTTTTAGAGCTGAATAAATTATAAAACAGCTTTATGTTCGTGTGGAGCAAAAAAAAAAAAGGAATAGACCATTTCTCCTTTTGAAATATAGAGTTTAAAAACAAAACAGATAGTTTGCTACATTTTTAAAAGTATGCCAGTAACTTTGCGAAAGCAGCCATTTGACAGTAATTTCTCTCGCTTTTCTATTTCAAGTCATTGCAAATGTGTACTTGTTTTCCCACAGGCACAAATGACCAGCTCTTCCTGTCCTGTGAATTCTCCTGCTATGGCTGCAGGTTCTCAAGGGAGCCATATTCACTGCCCACCTCTTCCACAGCCTCCCATGCACCGAAATTCTCCTTCTCCAGTACCTAGCCGCACACCAACACCTCACCACACGCCCCCAGGCTTGGGATCACAGCAACAGCAAGCAGCAGCAGCTGCCACTGCTGCCCCCACACCCACTCCTCAGGCAATGCCACCTGGACCACAGTCACAAACTATGCACCCCCCTCAAAGGCAGACTCCAACGCCTCCACAGGCACAGCTGCCTCCACAAGTCCAGCCTCCAGTTCCAGTTACACCTTCTGCAGAGCAACAGCAGCAGCCCTTGTCACAGCAGAGCACGACTGCCTCTGTTCCCACACCAACAGCACCGCTGCAGCCTCAGCACCCCACAACACCTGTAAGGAAATAGTTTAATTGTGCTTTCCCTGCAAATGTTTAAGCATAAGGTTTAATTTTGAGTTGGTCTTTATTTTTGTGTGAGTTTGTGATAATGAAGGTAGCTCCTAGCATGTTTAACATCAAAATAGGTTTTACTGCATTTGGGAAGTAACATTTTTTTCATCAAGACAAGCCTATAGATCTTACGGTGTTCCCAAAGAGGGAGTATTTTTCAGAATTCTAGTGCATGTTTTGAAATGCACTGTGAAACATGGATGAGGTCTTTAGTTACGTCTACATATGCATAGTGGTGGTGTGCAACAGGGAAACAGTATGTAATTTTCTGTATACTAGGCCTTCCAATGCATGTTTCTGTTGTATATTTTTCTATAATTGGGAGTTGTATGGCAGTATTTTCTTCAGGTGAAGCAAGTAGAAGGACTAGAGAGCATTTAAACTTGGTGGAAATGTAGTATAGGTAAAAGGTAGCTTAGAGGAAGAAAAATAAGTTCATTTGAAGCCTGTTTGTAATGTGTGGTTTTGTTCCCTCAGCTTTCACAGCCAGCTGTAAGCATTGACGGGCAGGTATCCAACCCCCCATCCACCAGCAGCACAGAGGTGAACTCTCAGCAGACTGTTCCAGAGCAGCAGCAGCCACCCTTGCAGGAAGTGAAAATGGATATTAAAACAGATGAAGGGGAACCAGAACAAACAGAGCTGCAAATGGATGAGAAATCTGAGGTGAGATTGTGTTGGCCAGTTGTTGGGAAGGATATCTTTATCTAGTGCTGCTAGATGCTTGCTGTCTCCATGCAAGCCATTCCTTTCAGAGTTCAATGAGAGCTGTAGGTGCTACCTGCTGCTGCTGTTTTGATTGCTGTTTTAATCTGCTTCTTCCTAAAGAAGGGTCTCTGTTTTGTGGTGAACTGGTGGTAGAAGCCAGTGGCCACAGGAAGGACCACAATAATGTGGTTACAGCTGTGAGGCTTTTTGGTAAATGTCAGTGTAAGAGGGCACTCGGGTAAGTCCTTCAGATGCTATTGGCTGCTGTTAAATGTTAGAATAGTGGATAAGAGGATGAGAAGAAACAGCTTCAAGTTGCACCAGGGGAGGTTTAGATTGGATATTAGGAAAAAATTCTTCACTGAAAGGTTTGTCAAGCATTGGAACAGGCTGCCCAGGAAAGTGGTTGAGTCACGATCCCTGGAGGTATTTGAAAGATGTAGATGTGGCACTTAGGGACATGGTTTAGTGGTGGACTTGGCAGTGTTAGGTTTACGGTTGGACTTGATGGCCTTAAAGGTCTTTTCCAACCTAAATGATGCTGTGGTTCTGTTTGTACGTGATGGGCTGCTTTACTGGGCTCTGACAACTTGCACTGAGGACAGCTAGGAGTGTGGCAGCCCCAGTGTAGGAGAGACTGGCAGACCTGCTTGAAGAGCTGGATGAGTACCCGTGAATCTGCTTGAAGCTCAGAACTGGTTCGCAGCTCATCATTGCTACTACTGCAGTGTTTAAAGATGCATTCTAGCACATCTGCTCAAGTTTTAGGCAAGTTTTGATTACAAAGTAAGATACCCTTCATCCTAGGGAAGAGTGGTGGGCAGGATGGCAGATAAGTTTAGAGGACAGAAGTGAGAACGGGTGGCTTCACAGGAGCCTAAGTGACAGGCTCCAAACTACTTTCCAGGTTAAAGTAGAACCAGTCGTGGAGGAATGTAAACCAGACCCAATGGAACAAGAAGAGAAGAAATCTGAAGTGAAGACTGAAGTACCAGAGGGGGAAGAAAGACCTACTACTCCAGCTACTCAGTCTTCTCCGGCAGCTGGGCAGTCTAAGAAAAAAAGTAAGCAGGAGCATTGTCTTGACTGAAATTCACTTCATCTCTCAAGAGAAGTCTTTGGGGGGTGGGGACTGAGCTTTCTTCATTGGTACTTAGTATGCTTAAATGGATTGTTCTTTGTGGCTTTTGGACAAAAATGTCTAGTAATACGTGTGCTTGTAATTGGCTTGGGGTAAGTTCTTTAAGGCTTTAGTGTTAGATGTTAAACCTTAGTAAAATTGTCAGTACAATAGAGATTTGAAATACTCCTCTTAAATTTTCTAGGCAAGTTTTCTTGGGGCATCAGAGGGGAGCCACATTTGGAATGTAAACCGGCTCTATTAAATTTAGTGGTGTCTTCCCATAATAAAAACAAAATTATCTTTAATAAGTTGGCCATCTCCTTGTGTCCAGGTGATCATTGTAATATCTTCCTCAGAACTCAGTGTTGCAGAGGATAAATAAGCCATGTAATATAAACCCAGTGTTTGTAGTCTTTTTCCACAGACCTCACATTTTACAGCAGGTTTCTTCCTTACAGCTGTTTCTGCTATCTTTCTAATGGTGATTGTTTTTTCAAAAGTTTTCAAGCCAGAAGAGTTGCGGCAGGCGCTTATGCCAACACTGGAGGCACTTTACCGTCAGGATCCAGAGTCTCTTCCATTTCGACAGCCTGTGGATCCCCAACTACTAGGAATTCCTGTGAGCATCTTAGCAAGATACTTTCCTGGCTTTAATTCAAAACTACTATATTATGACGTACCTGTTTTGAGAACAACTTAAGTCTGTCTTGTTAATGTTTTTTATATTGATACATTTGAAGAGGTTTAGCTTAGGCAGCGGAATTATACAATATCTGACTTAGGAAAGTTTGTTGTATTTTTGGTTTTTTGGTTTGTGGGGTTTTTTTTGTTTGTTTCCAAAAATCTGTTCGGATCTGTGTTCCTTTTGATAAATAAGCAGGTATACCATCTATTGAAGTGATTGCCAACAGATCCCTAGTGCTGTGTGGGCTTTTTATGGATGTTACTTCATGTTGTGATGCTTCTATTGCTGAATTCCATAAGTGTTTCTCATCATATATAAAACTTGGCTGAACATGTGGGAAATTGAGCAGATCAATACCACTTCAAAAAAATAAATCCATCAGTGATTGTTAATCTGTTATAAGCAAGAAGGAGACCGTTCAACTTCTAGTTTTTGTTTAGGTCAAATTTTCTGCTTGTTTTAAAATTGTCTTCAGAAGACATTACTGTCCTTCAAGGATCTGAGTGCTAAACTCTCTGGATTGACCACACAAGTTTATTATTTGTACACAGAAGTCCTACTTAGGTGCTTTGGGCAACATTTTTTTGCCTGAAAGGTGGTGTTTTGTTTCAGTACATTTTTGTTTGGTTTGATGTGGTTTTTTTTTAGGATAGGTACTGAAAAAATTCAAGGCCTGCTGTATTATAAGCAGGCATAAATGTTGCTGATGTTCTTTAACAAGCTCTTAATTGGCTATCATATTCTGAGGACTTTTGCAGGAGAAGTGGCCATATAACTGATGGGGGGGATTGGGAAAAGGCATTCTTTAGAGGAGACATGATATCTTTTATCATCTAATAAAGTTATTTCTTTTTATTAAATTCTGGTCTACCAAAACCAGTCACTTTCTATTAATGCTTTTGTATATCCTCAGATCACAAAACATTGCCATTTCCTATTATTTGTACTACTTGTTTTGCTGATTAAAATTAGAGTAGCTTTATTTCATTGGGAGCGGAAGAGCAATAGAGCCTGAGAAATAAAGGAATAATGAAAAGGAAGTACTGGGGAGTGATATGGTATTACTTAGAGTTTTCGTTGTATGCCACAAGCAGTTTGACAATGAAGTCAGGGAGGAACCTGTTTTTCTTGATGTACTGCAGAAGAATTTATATGCTGAGAATGCACATGCTGTCATGTCACAACACAGTTTTGTAGTAGTGTTTTGATACACCGTGTATTCTTGCAGGATTATTTTGACATAGTGAAGAACCCCATGGACCTTTCTACTATCAAGAGGAAGTTAGACACAGGACAGTATCAGGAACCGTGGCAATATGTCGATGACATCTGGCTCATGTTCAATAATGCCTGGCTGTATAACCGCAAAACATCCCGGGTATATAAATACTGTTCCAAACTGGCAGAGGTGTTTGAGCAAGAAATTGACCCAGTTATGCAGAGCCTTGGTTATTGCTGTGGAAGAAAGGTAAGAAAATAAGTATTTTTAGTCTGCTGCTTGCTTCCTGGTATTAAGGGGGAAAAGTACAGCAGCTGAAGTTGTTAGCAGTTACGGTTTGTCAAAAACTTTGAAAATTTACCAGGATTTAGCAATCCAGAGTAGTCTGATTTTGGGGGTTTTATGGATCTTCTAAATTCTATCTAGTGCTTAAATCATCTATTTGTATATAAGCCCTTGAGGGGGACGAAGTCAGTAATTGAAGATTTACTTTGATTAGGGCGAGCATGCTTGCTATTGCAAATTAAACAGATGGGGTTTGTTACCGCAGAAGTGTGCTCTATTTCACTCTATATTGAGACTATATATTTCCGTTGTCTTGTTTTGATATGCTTTCCATCTTTGGAGAGGAGCTAACTTGAGTATAACAGCCCACTGAACGTTCTTTATGGCTGGCGCTTCATACCCATGCTGTGCTGTGAGATCTGTGCACAGAGTAAGGTGGAAATGATCGTTGCGTGGCTCACACTTGCTTCCCATGAAAACACGCATGAGTACTAAGATGACCCATTCCTCTTTGCAGTTGGAGTTCTCACCACAGACTTTGTGTTGCTATGGCAAACAGCTGTGCACAATCCCTCGAGATGCCACTTACTACAGTTACCAGAACAGGTAAGGAAAACTCACTTGGTGCAGTTCTGTGCATGCTGCAATCAATCTGTTAAAAGGTGTGCATGTATTTACATATACACCCTCTTTATATGTGTACACCTTTGTGTTTTAAGATAAAAATTTGCTGGAAGTGCCCTTGAGTAGTTTACCTTGTGTGATAATGATCTTTCTGCAAAAGTTCACGTCAGTCTTTGTTCTTCCTCTTTTGTTTGCAGAAATACGATGGTTTACTAAATTTTTATCCCGCAGTTAATTAAATCTTCAGTTATCTACAAATCACATATACAAGTCTGTTGTCTTTTGCTTCCTACCATGCAGCAGTGTTTTTCAGGCAGAACACTGAGTAAACTGTGCAGCAAGCATATTAATTCTTGTAATACGTACTATACTTGGCAAGTCTTTGTTTTTCTCATGATGTTAACACTGAAGAGCAGACGTATTTTTGTTGTGCAGATCTTCATTGTAAGGTTTGTGTGTTCAGATCTTCAGTAGATTGATGCTTGCTTTTTCTCCCCAAGTTTCCTTAAGGGAGTTGCCTTGCAATAGCTGTCAGCAGCTCTGTAAAGCGCTGTCACTTCTACAGGTCTTCTGAATATTTTTTAATTTTTTTTTTACTTGGGATTTATTAAAGGATTTAAACCTGTTTGAATTCTGAAAGAAGGTTTCTTGCTAGGCATCTCTTTGCTAATTGGGGTAACGGGGCAGGAAGAAGCAGGGAAGCACACACTCTAACAGTCCCATATCCCCTGGCCTGTCACCAGAATGTACCTGTTAGAGCAGAGGACTGGTTACCTCCAAACTGTGTCACCTCCATCAATTTAGTTCCTGCTCTCCATTCTTTCCAACACCTTAACCAACCAACCAAAAAAAACCCAGAACAACAAAAAACATGAAGGTGTTTACCTGAAAGCCAAGAAGATTTTGCAAGAATTGTAGTTTTGTTAGGCACCTGGTCAGGTGAAAGCAACCAAAGAGTTACAAGAATTATACTTAACCTTCTTAGGCTTCACAAAGGTTTGTAGCAGCAAATAGAGTTTTTTAGTAGTGAAGAAGTAGAAAATAAGCTTATAGTATCCCATGATAACTATTGCAGTTTTAGACTTTTATAGTGTAGATCTCTTCGTACCATGTCAGTACCTTCTGCTTAGGTTTATCTATGGACAAGTACTAGATGGACCAAAATACTATTATTCAAAAATCTGATAAGCTTTCCATGTTTTCAAACATTAGAAGGAATGTTTGCACTATAACAGGTGCATACATGTGAAGTGCAAATTACGTTATATACACACATGGTATATATCTATAGACGGAAATGTACAATTCCAGAAGTACTGTTCTCTGCATTATCTCGGATGAAAACTGGGAAAGAGGGTTGAGAGACCTGTTGTTTGTGCCTAACAGCTGCTATAGTGTTGGTTTATGTGGCTTTGTAATACTTGTTTGAATTGTCTTTTCTTTCTTTTTAGTTTTAGATGTCTTGTGCACTCAATTAACATGCCTTAGTAATGGAGAGGCCACAGTTTTAGAACATTTTTGAGGGCTGTGGTAGAATCTTGAATTAATCACCATTTTATTCAAGTGTAAATGAAATCTTTCTCTGTAATGCTTGCTGTATTGATGCCCGGACTGTTCTGTACTCAAACTGGGCTATAGCAGAATTGTATCAATATGAGCATTATGTGTGTAGTTAATGTTAGATATTTAGTTAACATACAGTTTGACAGTTATATAATTAATGTCTGTAAGATTTTTGAGGACAGATTTATTGTTCTTGAAGCTTCTGATGTTTAGCTTTCCCTTTCAACTGGGAGAGAATCCTGTGGCCTTTCAGCATTTATACACTTAAGATGGAAGACTATCCTTCCATTGATCTGCAGATCTTCTTGCCAACAGAACTGCTGTGCTGACGTACAAGTCAGAGTAGCAGTTCTTCCTTCCTTCTGCTCTTTCCCCTTTCTCATTTTAATTCTTTGCTGTACGTGGCATGGATTATTAAAATGAAGAGGGTATGGGTATGCTAAAATGGAATACTCTTTGTTTAATTTGCTTTAGTCATTTGCTGCTTGTGAACCCATTTGAGAGATTTAATGCTAATCTGTGCTTTGCCTTGGCTTTCTGCTTTGTGTTGTCTTGTCCTGCTTCTATGTTTTTGTTTTTTGTCCTGAAAACCCCCATTCCTTTGTTCGTGTGTGTGTTATTTTTTTATTTCTCCTTCATGCTTGTCATTGTCTGCACTTGGCTTTGATTGCTCAAAAAAAAACCCAAAAAAACCCAAACAAACAAAACAAAAACAAACAAACAAAAAAAACCCAAACCAACCAAACACAATGTGGGGCCCATAAATCTGCATCATTGAATATCCTTGTCGCCGTTGATGACCTGCTCTCTGCTCCTGTCCCTTCCTTGGCCTGCTGTGATTGGTGGCTCCGTTGCTTGGCTTGGGCTGTGTTGTGTGGATGGAGCAGTTCACCCAAATATGGCCTTCTTGCTGACAGGTATCATTTCTGTGAGAAGTGCTTCAACGAAATCCAAGGGGAGAGCGTTTCTCTGGGAGATGACCCATCACAACCTCAAACGTGAGTTGTTTGTGTTTGCTTGGGCTGTGCATTCAGTGATTTCTCAAAGGGAAGTTTAGTTTTAGGTAACCCTTGCTGTTTACAGGCTAGTAGAAGGTGGACCAGATATTCTTCATAAAAGCCTGGACTTGTGCTGTAGACTTTTTTTTTTCTTTAAAACCCAGACTGACTGAACTGTAGTGAAAAATAAGGACTTAGTGCTTAAAATTGCAACTATACCGATAGAGGGGAAAGAAGAGAATCGCTGCTTTTCTGAAAAAAATAAGTGAAAGTATTCTACTGCAGAAATATAATCAAGCCTGCAGGCAGGTAGGTGACAGACATAGTTTGAAATAGTCAAATGTACCATTCTGTTTATAGACTAGCTGTGCTATTAAACTTTTATCCAACTTCAGATTGTTTTTCATCCAAATCAGAAGCAGGCAACCTCCTTTTGCCATGCAGATATTTTACTGTTGCAGTACCATCTGCTTACAAGAAATGCCATGCAGTTATTGAGGAAATCATGGTAAAAGGCTGCACATGGATTTAGTTGCCTTTAGTCTCCTGTAACTTCTTCACACCTTCCCAAAAAAGTCTTGAAACTGAATTTTGGGAGTCTAAGGAAGCCCTTGAGGGACAGATGAGTGCCAGGCAGTTACTCTGAGCTGTTAAAGAATGTTCTTTGGCAGAGGGCATTGCAGCAACACTGCAGGTGGAAGCAAGTGAGGAACTTAGGAAAGTCTGAAGCCAGGGAAGAGTTGTCCAAGTTGGTAATTGGATAAACTGAGTTAACTTTCACTGGAAGTAGAAGTTGTCTTTAGCAGCATGTTACCAAATCCTGGCTGTGCTGATGGATGTACCTAGAGCAGTAGTGAAAGAATCCGTTGAGGCTTGGGAAGATAGAAGAGTACCTCAGCCTTTCTGGAAGGAACAAGGAAGAAGTAATGTTTGTATGCTGGTCAGTACAATGGGCCACCTCCCTGTGGATAGTATCAATTACTACTCTATTAGAAGCAAAGNATAATATTGTCCAATTTTGTTAATAAGAGATACGAAGTACTTGAATATGAAAGAAGCAAGTATATATATGCATGTAAATCGGTGTATGAATAAACATCAAATATATTCATGTTTAAATATAAACTTTTGTCTAGCTGCTGAGAGTATGATCTTTCTCATACACAAGTTGGAGTGGTTTGCCACAAACCCTTGAGTCAGGGTAGAAGGCAGCATAGAGTGTTTTTGACTTTTACACTAGATTTGGGAACATGAATGCTGGATACTTTTTTTTTTTCCCCCCCAATAATGAAAGCAATCAAAAGCTTTTTGAACACAAGCAATGGTAAGAAGGTACTTCCAGCTCCTGGTATTCTTTTTCATAGCTGGTTTAAATGCTTGGTCATTGTATAGCAAAAATGGAGGCTATAGACTGCATATGAGGAGCAAGTACACTTTTGAATGTTATCCCACCCGCTTACAGGCTTTCTTTTAGGAACTCATTTTACTGGGGCATAGAGATCCTGCTCACTTCCTTTCTTCCCACAATCTGTACTTAAAATGAAGAAAAGCAAAAAAGATTGGGAGTATGTATGTCAGGTCCTGTTTGCAGTTATACTCACCATATTGTAATAATAGTTTAAAGTAATTGGGAGATTGAACTTTCCTTGTTTATCTGATAAGGAGCTTGAAGTATTCTGCAGGTGGCAGTATTCAGAATAAACGGTGAAATAAAAGGATAGGAAGGCTAATGCAGCTCGTGCAAGTTGGATTGAGTCTCTGTCATTCCTTATCAGAGAGGCAGGTACTTATCTTCTCATGTTATACAGCACCCTCTTCAGGGTAAATTCTCAGAGATCTGGTTGGTATTGTATGATTGTTCTGGACTGTTTTGAACCAGATTGGTGTAAAAGATACCTGGGACCTCACTGTCAAAAAGATGGAACTTCTAGCCTTGCAAATGGTATAGGGGAGGTAAAGATAGTGTGGAGTAATGACTGGGCTGGGGTTGCAGGGTTTGGAAGCTGAAATTTGTCCTTTGAAGTTAAGCTAGGAGGAGGGCTAGGGGAATATCAAATAAGATAACCTGCCTTTCTCAGTAATCAAAGATAATTGGAGTCACCTGCCTTCAGAATATTAGGCGTATCAAATAGTCCTTTCACTATGAAATACTGATCAGACTGGTCCAAAACTTGAATGTTTAGCAAGTTTTACCATTTACCCTGTAGTAAAAGTGAGTAAGGGAGCAATGTGGTTCTCTACAAGCTATCGTCCCATAGAAAATAATGTTTTCCTTGAGCAGAGTCAAGGGTGGCATATACTTCAGTTGTCTGTCACTTTGTGAAATAAAACTCCTTTCCTTGAAATGCCAGTGAGTGTTTTAAAAAAATCTGCTTATAAGTTTTGTCTTGGTGTGTGGTATGGCATGAATGTGTGTTGACTTGTGTTAAAACTGAGTTTTATTACCTATTTCTTTGTAGCACGATAAACAAAGAACAGTTTTCAAAAAGGAAAAATGATACACTGGACCCTGAACTGTAAGTAATGCTGTCACTCTCTGAATGATCCTCATTTCATTGTAATTATTTTGTAAAAGACATGTTATTCATTCAGCGACAGCTTTGGTTTTCAATATATTCCAAATTTCACATAGCTCTGTTAGCCAGTAGGGGCTAGTCAGTAAGCAGCATATCTGGCATTCTGTCCTGAGAACCCAAACCACCATAGCTGTACTTGAGAAATATGTAACACTGTCTGTATGGGCTGAAATTAGTGCATTTTGTCATCTTAAATGGGGATTCAGCAGAAGGATGAATGCACATAACTCTGCTTTGAAGCCCTGCCGTGGCAAATGCTCAAGTCTCAGAACTGATTTGAGTCATTTGGCAGTAGCTCTTTTGATGCTCTTGACTTTTCTAGTTGTCATATTTTACAGGCAGCTGTAGTAGAAGGAAAAGTTGTTAAATTTGAATCAGCTGGTTCTACACTGCTCTGGAAGCAGAACTGTAGATGTTCAGTACGGTTAAGATGATGGTGACTCAGCTGCTTTTCTTTATATTCCTGAGGGTTTTTTTGAAGCCACTTTACGTGCTCCTGCATTATAGACCTATGCTGCTACTCTGCAAACATCATCTTCATTCCCAAATGAATGAGCAAAAAGGATATATATTCTTCCCACACCATCCTTCTAAGGGCATAAGGGTCAGCCAGTTCTTCTGTTTTACAAGGGCTGTGGGAAGGAGAGAATAGTAACTTGATTCGTAACTTGATTCATAACTTTTCTTTCCCTTTTGTGAAGATACAGCAGAATGCTAGAGTATAAGCCTAACTTACAGTATGATACCATATGCCCTATGTAAATGACACTATTCATTCAAAGTCTCAGACTTTTATAAATAGCCATGTTCAAAAGGAGCCAGATTGTCCTGATAACTTGAAACAACCTTCGGTATTTTGGAGAATTATATTCACCAACATCTGTGAAGCAGACCCTATCACTTACCCCAGTTGTCCTTAAATCTCTGCTAGAATTCTGAAAATTACTTTGATATTGCTTCTGTTTTCTTCCTTCCTGCCTTTCTGCAGTATATTTGCAATGGAGCCTAGGCTTCAAGCATAGTAGGGGAACTAACAGCCAACTGTTTCTCCTGGTTCTTTGCTTCTGACACCTGTGAATCCATTTTCCTCTTCGTTAGTGCAACAAGCAATTTACAAATTTTATACTTAGAAGGGCTTAACTTTAAAAAACCGAGTGAAGTAGATGGCAGTAAGGCAAGCAAATGGTAATAGTAATGTGTCCCTGCATATAGTCTACCTGACTTGAGCTGACAGATTGTTAATTCATGCTGGAGGCTGTTCTCAGTATAGACGTCCTCTCTATATTAAAAAGGCTTAAGAGCCTAAATGCTAGAACTCCTCTAATAAAATATTACAAAATATACAAGCAAATAATGATACTACTAACCTTGCTTCCCTTCCCCCTCTTTTCCTTCTACAGATTTGTTGAATGTATAGAGTGTGGAAGAAAAATGCACCAGATCTGTGTTCTTCATAATGAGATAATCTGGCCTTCTGGGTGAGGAATTTCTGCTTCTTAAGTAGAGAGTATATGATAGATTTACTAGAGTTAGTGCGTAAACTTCCTTATATTGGTTATATTTAAGAAGTTGCATTCCCATCTGAAAATTTTACAGAATGTATAGGGTAACATCAAATTTAGGCATTGTATCTTAGTGTGTTGTATGTGAAGTTGTTTCTAATCTTAAATGTTTCTAACATTCCTGTGTGTGGAAGAGGGCCTTTCAGGCTTATGTTTCAGCCCTTTATGTTTAAAGATGTTAGTTCTTCATGAAAAGATGTTTTTAGTTCTGGTAACAATTTCATACTGATCTCTTTTCTGTACAAATCATATTGCTTTGTCATCTTCAAAAAAATTAGTAACAACTAAAGAATTTAACAGGTGAATTCACTTCTGTGACCTCAGTGATGAGATTAAATCTTAAAAACAATCTAGTCTTGTTTAGATACTCCATAGTTCTTGATTAAAATATACTGGGTTTTTTCCAACTGCTTTAAAAGCTTTTGAAAAAAAATGATAAATTTTATGTAGATAAAGCTCTGTAGTAGCTTAAATGTTCCCTTTCTTGACAAGAAAGCTATGACTTGTACCATTCAGTTGTCCCATCTACATTGCTGCAGAAGAGTGTAGACATCCTGTAACTGAGGAGTGATCTGCCCATCACTTCATGCTATAACATACTTGGGCGTTTAGAAAAAAAATCAGCCTTTTGCTTTATGCATTGCAGTATCTCATCTTCATCAGAGACAGCAGAGACTATTTGTCAAAGAATACTTTAAGTCAATATTGTTAGACTTGCCGGTGGAGACCCTGTTTCCTGGGCTTGCAGGTGGTGACATGGGTGACTGACGGGAGGTGCACCCCCTGGAGCTTAGATCCTCTTCTGCAGCTCTGAAACATTTGGGCCGTTTCTGCTAGCACTGTTTGTTCTTTGTGCTGTCTTTTATTTAAAATTTCAGTTAAAGTATTTTCCAGACAGGATAAGATTTGGTGAAAGATTTTGCTTCTAAGATGCTAAGGAACTTTACGGTCTGACTTGGCGTAGTTTTTCACTGTCTCCTATTTTTGCTTCAGCTTTGTCTGTGATGGCTGCCTAAAGAAAACAGGACGAACCAGGAAAGAGAACAAGTTCTCTGCTAAAAGTAAGATTCTGACACTTGCACCAACGAATCTTAAATAATTTGTGAAGAATGGGAAAGAGGTGGTGTCTTTTATGCTTATTTTGCATTTATTTCAGTTTTTGAGTTAAGGGAGGATACTTTTGGTTAGTTCTGAATGTCAGTTCTGTGACGTTCCGAATGTTTGCATTCGCAGGTGGTGGTGATGTTTAGTAGTCTGTTGTAGAGGGTTAACATACTGTTTTAGAGCACTGCTAATGGAAGATAGACATCCTTTTATCTCAATTGCAGTATTAATAGCATTGGGAAATATTGCTTTGTGACTGTAGTCTAACTTAAATTTATGATAACATGTTCAAGTCACCGTGACTACCGCTGCTCTTAAAAGCTTTGGTGGAGATAAAGGTTGCATCAGTTGGTGACAAAACTCTCTATAGACATTTCCTCTTGATCAAGGCAGCTGATTTGAAAGTAGTGTAGGAAGAAATATGTGTAGTCATTGTCCATCTGTTCTATAGACAAAACAAGTCTTTCAGAAGCTTCTTAGGTTGGTGTACTTCTTACAAACAGTGAGTATTTACATTTCTGTTAAAAAAAAAATAAAAAATAAAATCCCCAGCCAACCAATAGCATCAAGGTTCTAACAAGTATTAACTGTAGTGTTCAGGAGTTACTTCTTAAGGTCCTTCTTTGGAAAAAGGAGGAGGATGATATCAAAGACTGGAAATTGTCTTGAAATTTGGGGGATGGCTTACAGTTCAGTCACAAAAGCTGTTCTTATGAAATGGAAAACAAACAACACAATGAATGGTTTCAACATCTGAGTCTTTTTCCAAAATCTCCGAAATGAAAACTTCCTAGATTCCCCAAGAATACAGGAAGACAAAACTACACTCAAACCAGGACAGGTTCTTTTACGTTTTTTGTAAAAGTTTTGTTTCTAGCAACCTGTATTACATACTTAACGTAGTATAGTGATGCTTTACTGAAAGTTGTCAAATTGGAAAAAATGAAAAGCTGATTGGCAGACACATAACTGTACCAGAAATAATGGACAGTAGTGAGACAGGCTGTGTTACACCAGAAGTCTTAACCTCCCTTTCAGCTTTAGGTTTTGTGTCAATTAATGTTATGGTTGTACTTCTCTTGTATGAAGATTGTTTGAAAATGAGAACATTACTTGTAGATACAGTTGTATTTAGTTTTTTCTTCCCATTATTGAAATACATTATTTTTGGTAAGTGGAGAGACTAACTTGGCTGGTGTGGCTTTGTAGACAAAATATGCTTCCAAGTGCAGTGTCTGCTCTTGAAGCACTGACAGCAGTGTTTTGTAATGCGGTTTAAGTAATCGGTAGCTTCTATTCAGGAGGAGCCTTAATTGTGATTGACTTTTAAGACAGATAGAAATTGGGTTGAAATACAGATTCTTTCTTCTTTTAAATAATGTATAAACCATAAATATACCTGCAGGTGAAAACCAGCTCACCTCATCTAGAACTGTGTTTAGAGATAAAGCTTTAATTTATGATAACATACTGCATGCATTAAGAGTCACTCTTCAATTAACATCTGAGTAGAGAAACCACAATTGAACAGTTCAGTTTTGTACATATTTAGAGCTGTATTTTCCTTCTGCAGGGTTACCGGCGACAAGACTTGGTACCTTCTTGGAGAACAGAGTCAATGATTTCCTAAGACGACAGAATCACCCTGAGGCAGGAGAAGTTACAGTTAGGGTGGTACATGCATCTGACAAAACTGTTGAAGTAAAACCAGGAATGAAAGCAAGGTATGTTCTTTCCATTTCCAATTTTGCTTTCTTCTGGGCGAGGTGGAAGCTATTTGAATTTACTTACATGCCACTATTTAAAAAAAAGATTGTTGTATTCAAAACCTCACCACTGACTAGTTCTTGACAAACGGATGTTCTAGCAGCATGTTAATTAGTTGTGATGAGCGTCATCTTTTTCATAGTAAAAAGTAGGTGCCTTGTATTTTGAGTAGTCTGTAAGCATTTAACTTTAAAATTGCACTAAAATTACACTTACAGTAGCCATCGTTGTTGCCTTTACCTAGTGACATGTATTCTCTAATATGTGAATATATTTGGTATTCCCCTTTACCCTCTGTAATCTGCAGGTTTGTAGACAGCGGAGAGATGGCTGAGTCTTTCCCTTATCGTACAAAAGCGCTTTTTGCCTTTGAGGAAATTGATGGTGTAGACTTATGCTTCTTTGGGATGCATGTACAGGAGTATGGCTCAGACTGCCCTCCACCCAATCAAAGGTGAGGAGCTGCACGAAAGTTTTCTATTTTATTTTGGTACTGTCTCTGTTGGGCGAACCTTCTTAAGTTCTGTAGAGAGCTTTGGTGTTGCGTATGTGAAGACTCTTAGTGCTGTTAGCTTTGAGAAACAAAGTAGCTTCTGTCAGGAATATGTCAGTTAGAGTTGCTCCTTACTGGGGATGCTGGCTGGCAGAGCGTGTTGCCTAAAGGATCAGTTGTCAGTATTCTCAAGGAAGGGACTGGATAGTTTTAGAGGCATGAGGCTAGGAT
Organism: Ibidorhyncha struthersii; assembly: GCA_013398815.1. Classification (NCBI taxonomy): domain Eukaryota; kingdom Metazoa; phylum Chordata; class Aves; order Charadriiformes; family Charadriidae; genus Ibidorhyncha; species Ibidorhyncha struthersii. Next base: position 186,921 of record VZSZ01012197.1, on the reverse strand, counting down.
GTCAAAAGAAGGTTGAGTTTCTAGAGGTAAATTAGGATCAGAGGCTTTGATGAAGATTGCTGTTGTATTGGATGTTTCAAATATAAAATAACGTGAATAAACTTGCAGAACTACTTTGAAATCTCTGCTTCTCATCATGCCTTTTTTTTTTTCCAGGCGAGTGTATATATCTTACCTTGACAGTGTTCATTTTTTCCGCCCTAAATGCTTGAGGACTGCTGTCTATCACGAAATACTAATTGGATATCTAGAATACGTCAAGAAACTAGGGTAAGTCTTTTTTTAATGTTTTCTTCTGTGCAGCATTTGTGCTAGGTAGTTCTTATTGCAAATGAAATTACTAGATCCTATTGTGTTGAATATGGTGCCTAAATATCAACCAGTGATAGAATAACTTGGCAACAACTGTGTTTAGTGGAAAAGGGGAAAAGACAGAAAGGAATCACAGGCTTCTCAGGCGAGGCTTATACTTCGGCTATTTTTAGGTTTCCAGACTTAAGTAAAACTTCCTTAAGTCTAAGTAGACAACATGAACCTTTTTATCTGGACTGTAAAATTCTGCTGGCCTTGTTGATAGTGCAGTCCTTGTGTAATGCCACTGCTTTAATCAGGTCATTCCTTTGGGATGACAAGTAAGTTCTTACCCATGTTTATGAGGAGAAAGGTAAGGGTATTCTGTCTGTACTGATTAACTCTGTAACAGTTGTGTAAGGCCACTAGGAAACCTCTTATAGAACAAGTAGTTGAAATTGTGAGAAACTGAAAAGTTGGAAGAGAAAAGGAGTATACTTGGGACAGCACAAAAGAGAACACAGAACAACTGAAGAAATGAGAAAGGTGGAAGTGAAATGACCATGATTACTGAAGTAGAAAATGCAGTGAAGTAAACATCAATCTATTTTCAAAGGTATCTGGTGTAGCTTGGCAGAAGAATTCATGAAGAAATTGTTAGGGACAATGTTTAGAGTAGTTGCATGAGAAGAATTAGAGAAGTCAGAATGGAGGTGGGTGGTACTGTCTCCAGTATCTCAGTGAGATGATATATTCCTTAGTACTTCGAAGGCATACGTTAGGCTTCGTTCTGTGAGTCTGTAAAATTGCTGCATAGAGCTCAGGCCTCAGTTTTACTTAACACTGTTTTCTGTGCTAATGGGTAACATCAGGTTCTCATTTTGGGAAAACAATACTGGTCCTGCAGTATCATCTCTCCCTTCTTGAGCAGAAGTGGCTGCAGTTCCCAGGGTTTGGTTAGGGTTCTGCTGAGCTCTTTCTCAACATGGCAAGGATGGTTTATTTTTCTCTAACTTGAGATCTGATTATTCCTCCTACTGGAGTTCTTTCCAAAAAACCAATAGAGAAGAACTGAGGATAAAGAAGTGATCTTTGTGGTATTATATTCTCTGCACCTGCTACTGTTTGGATGTAATCTGTCTTCATAGTATTTTGGCTGTACACCCAACAGCATAGGTTGACAGTGACTGTTTATTTCCAGATACAATTGTAAAACCTTTTAAAACTGATTCAGAAAGTTAAAAAACAGGATTTACAGTAGAAAAGTGAATTGTGTGTTTAAGTAAATATGTTTTTTTAAAACGTTGCTAGATAGTGAATGACTGCAATGTCTCAAGGAAAAAGAATTCTGGCTTTTACTACTGAAATACCTAGTCTCTGTCTTTCTCTTAGTTAATTGGGAGGTGGCAATTGCAGGTCTGTATCAGGCTTTGATTTTTATCTAGACTGGAAAATGTGCACGCTTTATATGAACTACTCTGCATATCGTGCTGAATTTAAAAAAAATAGTGAAAAGAGGGTAATGGTATTGCATGAATGAAGCTGGAATGAATACTAGAATTAAAATCTTGGGAGAGCTATAATTATTGTCCATCTGGGAACACCAGCCAATTTTGTGGTGGCTCCATCTTGTGGCAGAGAGGAGAGCAAGATCTAGTATTAATCGTCAGAGCCCACATGTAGTCTTTTTGTCTAATGATGCTAGGTATACTACTGGACATATCTGGGCATGCCCACCTAGTGAAGGAGATGACTACATCTTCCATTGCCATCCTCCTGACCAAAAGATACCCAAACCCAAACGACTGCAAGAGTGGTACAAAAAGATGCTGGACAAATCTGTGTCGGAGCGCATTGTTCATGATTACAAGGTTTGTGCAGTGTATGTTTGTATTGGGGAGGGTGTGTTGACCAGTCTTGTCTTGGTTCCTTCCTTGCCTTATGCATTGTATCCAATTCTTGGGAGTTTACTGTATTAGTTTTAAGTTAAATGATCACTGAAAGTTTAGAGTTAAAATATATCCTCTTCAAAGCATGTAGATTCTGAAATCATTCTAGCAAGAGTTTTGAGATGAAACCTTAGAACAAACTAAATTCTTGAGGAATACTAGAAAAGAGAGTGAATTTAATTTCATTAATACAAAGAAAATATATGGAATCTTGTCATCTTTCAGTGTTAAATAAAATTACAGGGTTAGGCTGCTGGCACAGTTAGAATTATGTAAAATCTTTGGAGTTATCAGGACTTCAGCTGGTGTCAACAATATAGCTATTATGTAGTCCCACCTGGTAAGTATGCATATTGAGGTCTACCACTAGGCAATGACTTATTTCTTCGGAGTGAGAATATTTGAAATGTATTTGACGCACTGTCTGTAACTGCTGCAGTATTAAATCTGCACTTAGAATGTGCCCTCATAAAACAAATTGAAATATTAAGCTCTCCTTTGCTTGATCTGCTGGTGCCTTTTTTTATTATTTATTGAAGAGGTTGCCTTTACTTACTTGACTTGTAATAGAGGTAACCAAGTGTTTTGCTCTTTTTCAGGATATATTTAAGCAGGCAACAGAAGATCGTCTAACAAGTGCAAAAGAACTACCTTACTTTGAAGGGGATTTCTGGCCTAATGTTCTAGAGGAGAGCATTAAGGAACTAGAGCAAGAGGAAGAAGAACGGAAGAGAGAAGAAAACACTAGTAATGAAAGCACGGATGTAAGAATGCTTCTGCTATTTCCTGATTTAATGCAAAAGTTGTGATTACCTATGGCTAATTGAAGAAGAAAACAAAACAGAATGGGGAGAGGGGGGAAGCTACGCCCTTTGGTTAACTGGCTTTCCAGCTTCACTCTAATATAAATTTCAATTTTACATTTTGTAAATTAGAGCAGTTAAAATTCCACTAAGCCACATTCATATAAGTAGTGGCTGTTCATACGGCTGTAAACCTAACTAATTACCAAAGTCAATTAGATTGAAACAGTTGATAGTTGAATATTTTGCTGCTGAAATCCAATTACTATCAATGTTCATGCTGCAACCTCAGCCTGACTTCGAATTTTTTTCCCTAAGCTTTAGCTTTTGGACAGTGAATAACTCCTTTCTAACGTAGATGTTATAATACCAATCTTAGCAGAACATTCTGAGAAAGTAACAAGAACTCTGACTTACTAGTTTACTCAGTATAGGTTTTTTTCTAGTAGAAAGCTTTAAGGCATTAATGATTGGAAGCACAAAATACTGCTGAATTGTTGTAGGGCTACTTAAACTAGAGACATTTCTTGCTGGTGTCCTGTGCCATTTTTTTGGAGCACGTGCAACAACTGTGTTTTCACATTCCACAAAGAACAAAAAAGGCATGCCTCTTAATTCAACAATAAATTTGAAAATGAGCAGATGTGGAATTTATGCATCTGCCTATCCTTGGATCTGTTGAGCTTTTATTGAAGAGATGGTGAATTGAGGATAAAGTTAGTAGTTCTGCTCACACAGTAATACATGTTAGTTAACTCTGTTTAAACACTGCTTCTTCATCACCGTATTAGATACCAGATTTTTGTTGGGGTTTAGAATTAATCTTTTTCCTAAAAGAGCTTTGGATCAAAAAAGGTGTTTCTCCTGTGATGCTCTTTGCAATACCTTCTTTCAAGGGCTTTGAATAAACTTAAGCACAAGAGTAACCTGGGAATTCAGCAACTTGATATCAAATTTGCATTAGCTAACATCTTGCTATTATTTAAAGGTTTGTTTTCCACTTGGCATAGCTGCAAGTTCTCATCTCTCTAATGTAACAAAAACTAGTCGTGAGGCATCTGACTGAGCTCTGTGGGTGAGGTTGGTCAACTGATCCTTCACAGCAGTTTGGCCCCAAAATCCAGCAGTGAGAGAAGCTTGCAGCGTATTACTATTTAACCTTTATTCTTAAAGTAATTTCAACTCTCTATTGACCTCAATATTTCATTTCTTGAAAATGAGGCAATAATAAACTGTGCTCTCAAATGAAGCGATAGTCATTCACGTTCACTGGAAAATTCCATCCTGACAAAGTTACTTTAAGCTTAGGAAAAATGCTTATTTGGGTAAGAATTGCTTTGATCCTTGATCATCATATGCTGTAGTGTTTTGAGGGGCCCTCTGAGAAGCACAGGGGAATAAACTGTTCATTGCTGATTGATTATAATTGAAATTAAGCTGACCCATTTTGTTCAATTTGTTCAACTGTTACAGTATATGACAGGAGGAAGCGACATACTAGAAATTGCTCCATTGATGTTTTTTGGACTCAGAGCAACAGCTTCATATCAAAATCAGTTTAATGCAGTCTGTTTAAAAAAATAAAAATCTGTCAGAGCTGTGACAAACTAAATCTAGGTGAACTAAGTCTTTCTTACCTCTGGTTAGTGCAATATCAGCTGTACTTTTCAGTTATTTTTAGTTTTTAATCGCATTGAGAAGCTATCTGCTGAACCGCTTTGTGATTGTCCAAGAGGTTCTTCTACATGTTCAACTATAGCAGACAAACAGATTTCAGTAAATAACGTTTCCCTTGCACCTCCTGAGCATTTATGCTCTTAATATTTTTAGAACTATGTATTGCTGATCTTGATATCTTCTAGAGTGATTCTAATGGAATTGATTTAATGTGTTAGGGGACCCTGGTAAGTGTCTTCAGAGTAAATTATTGTGTAGTGTGTTTTGTCCTGCAGTTATAGAAGATGTGAAAGTATTAAAATGCCAATGTGGTGTGACTTAGATACCTGACATAGCATGCCTTTAAAATTCATAGGTGAGCAAGGGAGACAGCAAAAATGCCAAAAAGAAGAACAATAAGAAGACTAGTAAGAACAAGAGCAGCTTGAGTCGTGGCAATAAGAAAAAGCCTGGCATGCCCAATGTGTCCAATGACCTCTCCCAAAAGCTGTATGCCACTATGGAGAAGCACAAGGAGGTAAGAGTTAATAGAATGAGAAATGTGTATTTTACTTAAGTAGAGAGGTGTACAAAGCTTTGATACTTCAGAGTTGTGCCCTGTAGAATCATAGAATTGTCTGGGTTGGAAGGGACCTTTAAATTATACAGGTTTGGCTGGAGAATTGAATGGCACACCAGACAAGCACCAGTAAGCTTGGGCGCTCTTTGCTGTGAGGGCAGTGGGAATAAACACAACTGTGCTTGTACAGAACTTACTAACAGTCTAGATTGTTACAACAGTTTTACTGTTACAGTTCAGTCCAGTGCTCCTTGCTTCTGAAGAAGGTGAACCTGCAGGGCACCCAAAGGTTTGAAATTTCCCAGCCCTTAAAAGCACACCACCCTGGCAGCACATCATTCAATTCTTAGTTGGTCCTGGAATTGTACCCTCTGTTTAATGAAGTTTGGTGACGAAAACATCTTGATAAGTGCTGGTATATTAAGTCTTCCTACTTTTCAGGTCTTCTTTGTCATCCGTCTCATTGCTGGCCCTGCAGCCAACTCCCTGCCTCCCATCGTTGAGCCTGACCCACTCATTCCGTGTGACTTGATGGATGGGCGTGATGCTTTCCTAACCCTTGCTAGAGACAAGCACCTGGAGTTCTCCTCACTACGAAGGGCTCAGTGGTCAACCATGTGCATGCTGGTGGAACTGCATACCCAGAGCCAAGACCGCTTTGTTTACACGTGCAACGAGTGCAAGCATCACGTGGAGACCAGATGGCACTGCACTGTTTGTGAGGTATGCTTGGTGAAGTTTTCCCTACTTGTGTCCCCATATCTCTGTGCCCGGAGTGCTCTTTACCTTAACTAATTTCTCAATATTAACTGGTGGAAAAAGATCTGTACAGCTTGTCCTGTGACAGTTCAGAAAGAAAGGAGAGGAAACATTTTCCATAACAGGCAATTCTACTAATCTGCTACTTGGTGTGATTTTTGTCTTTTACTTTCAAGCTGTGGAGAACTGAAGTAGAATTGTATTTCCTGTAGTTCATTTAAGGTGCTGCTGCTTAAGCAGTTGGGAACTGTAGCAATTGCTTGATCTGTAACGGTAGGATCAGCTGATTTTTCTGAAGAGCAATGCATCCTTTCTTCTTCCAGAGTCAGAGGTGTGCTGCAGTATTTCTGTAAATGGGGCTCTCCATTGGCTCACTGACACAGAGGTTTTGCTGTGCTAGAAATAGGACTCCTGTACTTGGGTGACTCTTGCACTACCCTGTTGTCTTTCTGTAGAATGCTGGAAATAGCAGTTTTGTCTTCAGAAGTGTTTGCAATACCAGTGTGTTTGAAGATCGAGTCCAGTGGTCTGGGTCAATGCTGTGCCCTCCAGAAGCTGGGCTAACCTTGAATCTGGCTTGTAACTTAAGTTTTTAGCCTGCTGGAAGTAAATGACTTTCTCAGATTCAGTTCTGAAAAGCTCTGATTAAAATTTTATGCTGCCATTTCCTCATGTATACCAGAAAATAAATTCTAAATTTCCTATGGGTTAATGAATCCTGAGGACTTGAATCTTTTTCTTAAAGATCAGTTATTGAGCCCAAACTCTGTGCTGTTGCTTTCACAGAACGTAAATGCTGTTCTGTTCTTCTGTTGGCACACTTTGCTGTTTAACTCACCTAAAAACTGAAAATGTAGCTTTCATTCTCCTTCTTTGAATATTGGTACCTCTCCTGCCATTCTTGTCCTCTTTTGAAGCACCAGCAGATGGGCAGCTATTTGTTCCTTGCCTTTTTCTTCTCCTTTCCTATCATGAAAGAAAGGGGTTTTCTGGCCCAGCTGAATAACGTGTGACTTATTAGCTCAGAGCAAACTTGTTTCTCAAGCTATATATATTTGCGTAGATTTCAGACACCCTTGCACCCACATGCTTTCCCTGGCTATAATTCAGATTTATTCCTTCTCTAGGACCTCAACATGGTATGAAAGATTGAATTTTTCCCTAGAGCAGCAGTTGGCCTGGAACAGACTGGGAGTAATTTGTTGAGGTGGCGTGACATAATTTATTTGTTGTATGGAGTTTCAGGAACACTGATAACTCTTCCTTCATTGTCTTTCCAGGATTATGACCTGTGCATCACCTGCTATAACACTAAAAACCACGACCACAAGATGGAAAAATTAGGCCTTGGTCTAGATGACGAGAGCAACAACCAGCAGACTGCAACCACCCAGAGCCCTGGTGATTCCCGCCGCCTGAGCATTCAGCGCTGTATCCAGTCTCTGGTCCATGCCTGCCAGTGTCGTAATGCCAACTGCTCACTGCCGTCCTGTCAGAAAATGAAGCGGGTTGTCCAGCACACCAAAGGCTGCAAACGCAAAACCAACGGAGGGTGCCCCATCTGCAAGCAACTTATTGCTCTCTGCTGCTACCATGCAAAGCACTGCCAGGAGAACAAGTGCCCAGTGCCCTTCTGCCTCAACATTAAACACAAGCTCCGTCAACAGCAACTTCAGCACCGCCTGCAACAGGCACAGATGCTTCGGAGGAGGATGGCAAGTATGCAGCGGACCGGTGTGGTAGGCCAGCAGCAAGGATTACCCTCGCCGACGCCAGCCACCCCGACAACTCCAACAGGCCAGCAGCCCCCAACACCGCAAACCCCACAACCCCAGCCTCCGCCTCAGCCTGCCTCGCAGCCTCAACCTCCACCTCCCAACAGCATGCCACCTTACACCATGCCAAGAACTCAGCCCCCCAGCGCTGTGTCCCAGGGCAAGGCAGGTGGCCAGGTGACTCCTCCAACTCCCCCCCAGCCACCTCAGCCACCAGTTCAGGGTCCTCCTCCAGCAGCAGTGGAAATGGCCATGCAGATCCAGCGTGCAGCAGAGACCCAGCGTCAGATGGCACAGGTTCAGATTTTCCAAAGGCCGATTCAGCACCAGATGCCCCAGATGCCACCTATGGGAATGAACCCTCCACAGATAGGCAGAGGTCCTGGTGGTCATATAGATCAAGGAATGGGGCCGGCGGGAATCCAGCAGCAGCCACCATGGGTGCAGGGGGGCTTACCCCAAGCTCAGCTGCAGCCGGGAATGCAGAGACCATCCATGATGCCAGTAGCCCAGCCAGGTCAGCCGATGAATATGGCACCTCAGCCAGGGATGGGTCAGGTACCTGGCGCTGCTCAGCCCAAACAACCACCTCTGCCCCAGGCGGCCTTACAAAACCTACTGCGGACTCTCAGGTCTCCCAGCTCACCCATGCAGCAGCAGCAGGTGCTTAATATCCTTCACTCCAATCCTCAGCTGCTGGCTGCTTTCATCAAGCAGCGGGCCGCCAAGTACGCAGGGTCCCAGAACCCCCAGGGGATGGCGGGTCAGCCTGGCATCCCCCAGGGTCAGCCGGGGCTCCAGCAGCAGCAGGCCATGCAAGGGCAGCAAGGAGGGGTGCACCCCAACCCAGCCATGCAGAACATGAACCCCATGCAAGCGGGAGTGCAGAGGCCCAGCATGCCCCAGCAGCAGCCGCAGCAGCAGCCACAGCAGGCCATGGCTGGGATGAATCCTCAGGCGCAGCAGATGAATATGAATCACTCGGGGATGGCTCCCCAGTTCCGAGACCTCCTGATGAGACGGCACCAGATGATTGAGCAGCAGCGCCACCAGCAGCAACAGCAGCAGCAGGGAGCAGGACCAGCACTGGGGCCGGGAATGGCCAACCACAACCAGTTTCAGCAGCCGCAGGGCGTCGGGTATCCCCAACAGCAGCAGCAGCAGCGAATGCAGCATCACATGCAGCAGATGCAGCAAGGAAACATGGGACAAATAAGCCAGCTTCCGCAGGCCATGAGTGCAGAGACAGGAGCCAGTTTGCAGCAGGCTTTCCAGCAGAGGCTACTTCAGCAGCAGATGGGGTCCCCAGCTCAGCCCAATCCTATGAGCCCCCAGCAGCACATGCTCCCCAATCAGGCCCAGTCCCCGCACCTACAGGGCCAGCAGCTCCCTTCATCGCTCACCAATCAAGTGCGTTCTCCGCAGCCTGTACCCTCACCGCGGCCCCAGTCCCAGCCCCCCCATTCCAGCCCGTCCCCTCGGATGCAACCTCAGCCTTCTCCACACCACGTCTCCCCGCAGACCAGCTCCCCACATCCAGGACTGGTAGCTGCCCAGGCAAACCCCATGGATCAAGGGCACTTTGCCAGCCCGGACCAGAGTGCAATGCTTTCCCAGCTTGCTAGCAATCCCGGCATGGCAGGCCTCCATGGTACAAGCGCCACGGAACTGGGGCTCAGCTCTGAGAACTCAGACTTGAATTCAAACCTTTCACAGAGTACACTAGACATACACTAGACACATTGTAGCATTTTGGGAGCAAAAAAAAAAATTAAAAAAAAAAAGAAAAGAAAAAAACTTATTTTCTCAAGACTTTTTGTACTGAAGACAAATTTTTTTGAATCTTTCTTAGCTAAAACAACATTTTTCCCTGGAACACATCTGAACTCTGCAGCAGTAGTTTGTGGTTTTAAAAACAAACCAACAACGAACCTGAGGGACAGTAGAGTAAAAAGAATATATTTTTGTTATGGCTGGAATCATAACCAGTCCTTTTTCTTGGGTTTTTTTTTTTTCCTTGTGTGCGTTGGGGAGGTCAGGGGAAGAGGGTGGTCTTTTGGCTGTTCACCAAAGGATGCCCTACTCATGCCTCCAATAGGTTTTATTTTTTTTTTAAATTAATGAAAATATGTAATATTGATAGTTATTATTTACTGAGGCAGATGGTAAACATTTTCCCTATTCTGGTTTTTCTTCATGTCACTGCAAAAAAAACACAACAAAACAAAAAAAAAAGTCACCTACAGGAGAACCTTTTCCTAAAACCGGAGGACAAAAGGGGTTAATGTTGCTTTAAAAATACATTACATATATAAATATATATATATAAAAATAAATACCAATCTTTTCCTCTTTGGTTGGAAATATGTCAATTCTTTGAAAAATGTAAAAATATTAAATAACTCATTCCCCTCCTGAAGTCTACTTTTGTCCTCCAAGAATTTTCTATACAAGAGTCTGAGCTTAAAAAAAAACTTCAAGTATTAAAATAATTTGTACATTTAGAAAGAAGACAACATTTTTGCAAATACACAGGGGCAGCTGCCAAATGGATGTAGTATATATATTGTGGTTTCTGTTTTCTTGAAAGAATTTTTTTTCGTTATTTTTACATCTAACAAAGGAAAAAAAAATAAAAAAGAGGGTAAGAAACAATTCCAACGGGATGATTTTAACCTGAGAAAAAGTCCCTGGGGTTTCTTCTTTATGCTTGCTTTCTTTCTCCCATGCCCCTTTCTCACCCTCTTCCACTTTCTGTAAAACTTGAAAATAGAAAGCAAAAAACCCTCAAATGTTGTAAATCATGCAATTAAAGTTGATTACTTATAAATATGAACTTTCGATCACTGTATAGACTGTTAAAAATTGATTTCTTATTACCTATTGTTAAATAAACTGTGTGAGACAGACAGCCTGTTTTTAATGTTTCCCTTCTCTCCCACGTGTTGCTTGTTCTGAAAGTGGTGGGGGTAGCAGAAGATATACTACTTCCTTCAAATGTTCGCTATTTAGGCATCGGAGAGCTATTTAATGTATATGACTGTTTTAAAATGCAAATCTCTAATAAGGGACATGGAGTAATAATTAGTCTTCTAGATGGACACTTTTGGTACAACTCTGCATTCGCGTTTGTTCCCGGCATGTATCTTACCAAAGAAACGAGGTCTGACCTCAACAGTTGTGCCAGTCGGCTGTGCCCCAGCCTGCGCACGCAGCCTGGGAGCAGCTGATCTTCAAAGGACCTATTTTGCATTTTGAAATGAGAACTATTGTTTGGATATGTGATATTAAAAGATCCTATTTCACTCGGAATATATTGTACACCTTTTGGCACCGAAGCGTGAGCATGAGGTAAGCTTGTGGGGGTGTCCCATCGACACTGCACTGAGATGGCACATGGGTGCCCCATCACCCCATGTTCAATCTGGTGATCTGCCAGATGTAAGGCAGGTGTGGTGGGTTACCGTATATGAGATATATTTGGGGGGGGGTCCTGAACAGAAACGCTTCAACTGCGGAGCAGGTGTGTAGTAAACCCAGTTGTGTGCTGCCTGTTGCTGTGTGCACATGGAGTTGACCGTGTCATGTAAGAACATGTTCCATGTTGTGCACTGGCTGGGCACCACATATGTGGGTGGTCCATTGAGGGCTTCCCAAAATACAACCTTATTGTGTGGGTGTATATACAGTGCTGGCTGCATAGGGAATAACTTGTACCAGGGTGTTTGTTACACACCTGGAAGACCTGGATATGACCAGGGTCCAACATCTGCATAACACCAGCTGTGTTGTGAGCGTCAGCAATATCTACAAATCCCAGGCAAATAACAACATGAGCAAGTTGCCCTCAGGAAACTGCTGGTGGAAGATGATGGAGGGGGAACCTGGATGGATGGGACCCTCAGCCAAGTGCCAAATGAAAGTACCAGTGTATTGCAATGTGAATGGATGTTGGGGGCTGTTAGAAAATGGGAGTCGAGTGCTTGATACTTGGCTATAAACTCAAACAGGACAATGGATCTTGTATTAAAACCAGGCATATTTGGTAGCAAGCCTTCAGCAAGATGGTGGGAAGTTGCTGGGAGGCTTAAGGAAAGCAGCCTAGTGCTTTGGTATTCTCCCTTGGGTAATAATCATACCAATCACCCCTGGGTGGTGCAGGCCAGCTCTGCACTGAGCCCGCAGTTCCCTCATCTGCTTTGGCAGGGACTGCTGTTGGGCCTCTCTAAAGGAGAGCAGAAAACAACAAGCCGCATGTTGAATGCCAGGGCCGCAGCCTGGGATGGTTTAGATCTGCATTCCCTGTGCCAGTCATGGCAAGCTTTTGTCTTCCTTCCCCTCACCTGAGCAAAGCTTAGTTTTACTTTCAGCCTTAGAGCTTCTCAGGCTGGTGTATAAATAAAATTCCTTCTGACCACATAGTGGCTAGTGAAGTGTAACACGTACGCAGCTTTCTGACTCGCATGCTTTTCGTGCATCCCAACTTAGAGGCATGAATGAAAGCTTTTTGCTATGTTAGCACAAAAAAAATCTGTTTTGAATTTGTCCTGGCATGCATGGGAGCATCTGGGCCATGCTGAAGTGGGGGAAGCCTTGAGATGTTGCAGAGCAGCTTTGATTCAAAGAGCTATAGCTCTTACAACTTTGAATGCCAACATAGCGACTTGCTTAAAAGATGCCATGAGGCATTTTACGTGACAGCACAGCTGCTGTGTCCCTCTCTGTAGATGCTGTCTCTAAGCCAAGTTGAAACATTTCATTGAAGTGGTGTTGATGATAGAGGGTCGTGAATTTGCGTGGGGTTTCTTTCCCTTATGTCCCTCTGCCTCTGCTTTCTCTGATTCTACCGGAGAACCAGAACCCGCCATTTGGGGAAATATGATGGTTTATGGGGAAGTGGTTGGACTTCAGGATGGCAACATTAGGATGCCATCTGTATCACTGCAGTGTGCTCTTGCCAATCACCTGCATCTGAGTTAGAGTAGGCTGTTTCACTTCTTGGACCAGCAAAAAGAACTCACGCCCAATGTTTGAGCAGTCCAATGAAAGATTTATTGTCCAGTTACAATGATGCTAACACTTATGGTCAAATAACATGCAGTTCGGTGATGTAAACTTTCTAATGTCCACTCTTTCTATTGCCCCTTTAAGTCCTAGGGTCAATGACTGAGGTTGCAGGTGGGGGGGTGGTTTACAGTCACGTGGGGGAGTATACTCATGGTTTCTCCATCAGTCTTGGGGTCATCTGTTTGTAAAAAAAATACTCTAGACCTTGCTCTTCCCTGTTTCATTGTTCCACATTATGTATGTATTTGCTGTTTACGGAGTGTTGTATGGATGTTGCATACTTATTCTTTGTTACCCTTCAAACTGGTTTTACCCAGCTCCCAGTTACTCTGTTGAGTTGGCCACCAGTGAATTGCACACAGCCCTGGGCCTGCAGTATTGTCCTGTCTGTGT
>VZSZ01012197.1:143899-165539 GCA_013398815.1 Ibidorhyncha struthersii | reverse complement strand
GGCACTGAAGGATCGGCGTATGGAGAATCTGGTGGCATACGCTCGGAAAGTGGAAGGGGATATGTATGAATCAGCGAACAGCAGGGTGAGATGCCATCCTCGGTTGTCCAGTCGTGTGTTTCTTTCTGCCTTGATCCCATAGTGACTGGGGAGGAAGAGGAGACTCCCAGGCTGAGGAAGCGTGTGTTCAGGGGCTGCTGGATTCGGTCTAGGAACCAGCCAGCTGCAGGCTTCTGCCTGGCTGTGCGGGGAGTCAGGGTGGCACCTGTTGGGGTGCCTTAGACTTCTCGGGGTCCCCTGCAAGCAGCGTGAAGCTCTTCCCTGTGATTCTCCAAAGAAGTGTTAGACTTGAGAAGAGAAATGTCCGGTATTGGCCTAATGGTTGCCAGCAGTGCCCTGAGCAGTGCCCCTTTTTGCCCTCCTATCTGTGCGACATCCCCTGCAAAGGGAGAGCCACCCCCGCCCAAGCCGAAATGTGTGTGTGGAAAGGTGTTTTCCAGGCTTGTATCACTGGGACCTGTTGCCTTTACTTACTGTGTGTGTCATCTCCTTTCCTGACTTGTGTTCCTCCCCAACAGGCAGAGTACTATCACTTGCTAGCGGAGAAGATCTATAAGATTCAGAAGGAGTTGGAGGAGAAACGAAGAACCAGGCTGCAGAAGCAAAACATGATCCCAAATGCTCCGGGCATGCCACAGGCTCCCATGAATCAAGGGCCCAATATGGGACAGCCTCAGCCAGGGATGTCTGCAAGTAAGAACAGTTGGGTTACTGACTACCTGGTGTAGGGGAATCCTGTACTGTCATGGTCATCGTGGTCAGGCTGGTGACCTTTTCCCTCTTTTCATTTCACAGGTACCTTTGTAAAACCAGTCTGCCAAAAGTTAAGCAGAACACGATTTTTATTTCTGCTGACTGCATGTTGTTTTTTTCCGAGCTGTTCTATCTTACTTTCCTTTTTCAAAGGACAGTATTGTGAACGTATGACCAAAGGTTACAAGTCCATAAACATTTTTTCTTCAAAATGGCTGCCTTCCCCTGTGCTGATGATGGAAATGAAACCCTTGCAATGTTTTTTGTTTTCTTAAGAGTGTCAGAATAGGAGGTGAGAGGAAAAGCATTGCTAGAGCTGTGTGTCACTTCCCACTGCAGTCAAGAATTTGGAAGCTGGCTCTGTAACCAGAATGGCTGCCACTTCATTCTGGGAGTGAAACTAGGCCCATGGACTGCCAGGATTCTCATGGGCTCTTTGAAAGGACAGAGAGTAGAAAACTAAGTAAGGAGGCTCTGGAGGAGCAGCGGATGAATTTATGCAGCCTGGGGACCTGGAGCAGGAGCTCCCCGCCCCAGAGCATGGGTCAGGGGACAGTCCCAGTAGACAAGCACAAAGAACCAGCGTGCCAGTGCTCCTAACAGAAGCTGTGGTGATGAGGAACAGAGCTGGTGCTGAAGTACAAAAAGCTGCTCCAGCTGCACAACTTTGAGCTGACCATCTCTGTCCAGCTCTGAGAAAGCAGCCTGGCCTCTGTCCTGCAGGATTAATCCCTCCCATTGCATCCTGGCCTCTGTCTGTGCTTTCACTTGACAGCAGCCCTTTTGTAACGATCTTTCAAAAATTGCTATTTCAGATGGCATCTGAAATAGACCAGGTCCAGAACAGCAGTAGGGAGGAAGATAGGAAAAGTGAAGTCTAATCTAAGTTTGGGAGTTTGGTTTCTTGAGCTTGTCAGTGCTGTTAGATCCCTAAAGAAAGGAGCTGGCTTTACCAAGATATTCTGATATTGTTACATAACAAAGTTTTTATTATTAAAGGAAATATAAGTATTCCTTAATCAATTTGAATTTGATTAAAATCAAATTATTTAAATATTATTATTTATTGAAAAGGTTTATTTAGAACCACAGTGACAAATGAACAGCCGTGGGATGGGGACTGACTTTAAACCTGCTCTGTTTCAAGGCAAAACTAATTTTTGCTTAAGCCCTCAGGAAGTCTTGAGCCAACCTGTCCGTGACCTAAGGGAGCAGTGCTGCTTATTCCACTCGGGGAAGGAAGCGGGGATTCACACCCGCAGTAGCTCATAATGTGTTACATGAAGGATTATTGCAGTAGAAAGATTTAATGAGCCTTTAATTTTGTATCTGTGTCTTTTCTGGAAGCAGCTTTGTTGTCTAGCAGTATTTGCAAGAGAATAACGGCCTCTATAATTTATTTCGCTAACTGCATTGTTTGAATACTTGAAAAGCAATTTTCTGTTTCTTAACAGTGCTGGAGGATTGTTTGGAACACCTGAAGCTGGAGGATCCCTGACGCTATGGAAATCTGATCAAGTTGCACGCTGAAGGCTTTGCAAGCTCCTTGCCACTTTCCCTCTGTAATTAGGCTGCAACCCCAATCGCTACCCCGGATTCTCAGCCCGTTCCACACTGATAGTGACACCCTTTTGCCTTTAGAGCAACAGGCTGTAGCCTCCTGTTAGTGCCTTTGCGTTACCTGGAAGAGCAATCCATGTGTGTCCGTCATGTCGGTAAGCCTTTGGAACGAACCTTGTCCATGCTGCCTTACTTTTGCCTGCAACTAAGACCGGACTGCACGCACGAGAGAGGAACTACGCGTGTGCCTCACATGTCCGTTGTGTAGCTGCTCACTACAAAGTCTGTACAGAATAGGAACGTTCAGTACAGCAGTTTTTTTCTTTTTACAATGTCAACACAATGAAGGTGGTAACAAAATAAAAGGGGGAGAAGGGGAAGTAGTTTACTAATTCCAGGGGAGGTAGCTTTTGCGTAAAAGAGAATCGATGCTGGAGACATACAATGAGACACTTGCTGCTTGGCTGTTCCTGATAGCCAGCGGGGGCGAGGGGTGTTGCTCCCCATAACCATTAAGACTGCGCCACTTTTCCATGGGGGAAGAACAAAGCCAAAAGGGAGAGAAGCATTTGTACTCTGGAGAAGCTGTGCATAAATAACTTTAAAACCAACTGCGTAGCACAGTAAGCACTTCAAGGCCTCTTTTGCATAGGTAAGACTTTCTTTGCCAAATAAAATATCTATTTATGCATGAAATCTCTGAGACTGGTGATTTGAGGATATGGGGAGCAGCAGCGTTAACTCGCCTGGGTTGTTCACCATGGGATGCTTGGACATAGCAGGGCAGGGTGGGAGGTCATTGCCACCAAATCCTTACCCACTCACCAAGGGTTCTAGGAAGCCGTGTGTGGCCTCGGTTACATTTGAGACCCGCAACTCCAGCTGTGCGTCTCCATGGGGCTCATGTCGTTTCAGGGACGTTGATGGTTGCTCGGTGTCAAATCCGTCCCTGGGGCTGAAGTTTTGGGGTTTGTTGCTTACATAAGCTGCTGGGACTGGGAGAACTAATCCACAACTGCGGGAATGGACGGGATGCGCCCGCCAGCGATCCCCGCCGCCGTGCCCGGCGAGGCGGGAGCGGGGCCCGGCCTCTCCTCCACCCCCCGGGTGTGACCACCGTCAGACGCCATCGCCGCGCCTCACCGCCGCCGTGGAAGGAAAAAGAACTGCAGCTCCCGTCGTGCGCCGCGGGGACCGCGGCGGGAATAAGCTGTTCTCTGATTGGCTTTCTTTTCCCGGCTGTCGCCAATCAGAGGCGCCTCTGGAGGGGGGGACGTGCTCCCCGCGCGCGAGGCGGGCTAGCGGCGTTCTGGGAGCCATGGAGCAGGATCGGGGAAAGGTGAGGGGCGACGGGCTGGGCCGGGGGTTCCTCCGGGGCCGGAACGGGGCCGGAGGGGGGCCGTCCGCTCCTACAGCCGCGGAGCTGCCCGGGGAGTGCTGGGGAAAGCCTTGGGGCACCGCGCTGGGCCGCCCGGTGTCCTGAGGGAGGATGCGAGGCCCGGGCTGTGTTAAGTCGGGTAACGGCTGCGGTATGATACTGGGGGTAACGGCTGCCCGCGGCCGGGAGAGGGCGAGGAGCGCCGGGCAGCCTCCTCCTGGTTGTGGTGGTGTTGTGGTTGCCGGCGTGGCCGTCCGCCCCGCCCCCGTGCTGCCGGGTACCGGGCTGGTGCTGGAGGGGATGATGGGTCTGACCCGGGCGGGATGGGCCTCTGCGTCCTCATCGCCTTTCTGAGCAAGCTGCAGGTGGTGCTGTCCTTGCTTGTCAGCCCTGGGAACTTGTAACATGTCCGCAAGTTTCATTCACGTTTGGTGGAACGATCCAAAGTTGCTCACCTCCTATGAGCTGAGGGGAAGTGCACCCCCAGGAAGGGGTGATAAAGAGGTGAATGTGCTTTTTTTTTTTTTGAGGAGTTCAGGCCTTTCAGACATCAGGAATGCTGTCTGAGAATGTGGGTCTGCAGGAGAGCAACTCTGTCTTCGGGGAATGACCTGGGATACCCTGGGTCTGTTTTGTGTGAAAGCCAGGGAGGATGTAGGGAGATGTAAGTGAGGTCTGGTCTTCCTGTTCGTGTGTCTATAATAATACCCAGGAGCTAGGCATGGGCAGGAATTTAGCACTGGAAGGTGATGGGCTTGCCACTGATCTTTTGTTGTTGCCTGCTTGGATGAACAATTGTATCCTGGTGCCTTGTGTGGCTGTTCCAGACTACCTTTTTGTTCCATCACTCCCTGTGCTGAGGCTGACTTCTTGTTGCTCTTTGATGAGTTGCTAACACTTTTTCCCAGCTTTTTTTGTGTTTATTTGGAGCCCGGTTCAAGATTCTTCTAATCTGAGAAGCAGTCACTGGATTTCTGTGCTCTTTTTTCAGTCGCTGCCTCTGCTCTCTTGCTGTAACAGCAAGTATGACGAGGTAGTGAAGGTTTTTGGTTATGGAGACATCTGGTTGTACAGAAAAACTCAGACGTTGTTCTGTTGTCCTGTTGATGCAGTTTCTGAACTGAGGTCAGCTGTGGATTATGCAGTTTCCAAAGAACATGAACCTTCTCCGGAGTCAAGTTTGTCCTGCTGATATCCAGGCTGTACTGGTCTTGTGAGCTATGGTGGCCAGAGTGTGCAGCTTTGTGCTCTGCGCTCAAGTTTGTGGTGACTAATGTTGATGATGTCTGCACTACCGTGCAGTTGTTGGGAGAGACACAGTCTCCTCTGTCTTTGCCAGCATGGCAGTGTAGTTCCCTGGATTCTTGCCGTGTTCCTCAAACTTGTTTTCTATGTAGCTGCAGGTTTGTGGCTGTTTGTTTGCTCTTGGGCAGCAGAATGCAGCTTGTGAAATACCTGAAAAGGGACCTGTAAAGAGGTAATAGCTTCCCTGCTAGGGATTCAGACTCCTGCCTTTGGGGTTGTTGCATGGACGCATTGCTCACCCTGAGGTCTTTCCCCAGTCTGTGTGGCCCCCTTGGCAATGAAGGCAGGTTTATTGTGGGGTGTGGTCTAAAATGTCTATTTTAAAGCAGATTGGCTCTTTTTTCAGTTGGTGTCTACCTTCTGCCACAAGACTTCATCTTTGGAGCGGACGGAGGAGGAAGGTGATGACGATGAGGAGGATGATGAATTGGACATCTTTGGGGGTTATGACAGCTTCCGGGGCTACAACAGCAGCATGGGCAGTGACAGCAGCTCCTGTCTGGATGAGTCTAGTGATGATGAGGTGGCAGACCGGGAAGCAGGAGAGCTTCCAACCTCTCCTGTGCACCAGCCATCCACAGGCCGGCTCACAGAGGACAGTGGCTCCGAGCCAGGTACTGCCCTGCCTGCCTGTTCTACCTAAAGCACATGCGTGATGGAAAGAACAAGGGCTGGGGGAAGCCAAAGGGTGCACGACTGCATCTTTAATGTGCTTTGGGAGCAGCACTGGATTGAGACTGCATTTTCTGGGCTATGTGGGGGAGCTATTATGTGTAATGAGGGTGACGTGAGCTCAGCTCTGTCCTTGTAGTGTATCAGCCCTGCCAACTGCTCATGTTTTAATGCCTTCCTTCTCAGCTGTGTGTGAGATGTGTGGGATTGTGGGCACCAGGGAGGCTTTCTTCTCCAAGACCAAACGTTTCTGCAGTGTCTCCTGCTCCAGAAGCTACTCCTCAAACTCCAAGAAGGCCAGCATCCTGGCCAGACTGCAGGTGAGTCAAAACCCTTCCTCCTTCCCTGGGGTTGGAGCAGGATGTGCCTGTACACAGGGTTGGGTAGTTGCTTTCTAGTTAAAGATCAGACTGCCATTACCAGTGGCTTGTTCTTCCTGCCTGAAGTCCCCAGAGAGCGTATGCCAGCTGAACGGTGGTGCTCCCTAGAAGCTGAGAAAGGACACGCTTATATTTTACCTGCTGTTTCTTGTGCCTTTGAGCATTAGTAAAAATTGTAGTAACTTGAAAATCACCCTAAGGAAGAGATGCATGCCCTGCTGGCCAGTTGCAGGGACTGACTTCCTCTCTTGTACCACTAGTGTTCCTAATGTTCCTTCTTTTGTAGGGGAAGCCACCAACGAAGAAAGCTAAAGTTCTGCACAAGGCAGCCTGGTCAGCCAAGATCGGGGCCTTCCTCCATTCTCAGGGCACAGGGCAACTGGCAGATGGGACACTGACAGGCCAGGACGGTGAGTGTAGGCAAGGTGTGAGAAGGTCCAGCTGCTGGATTCACAGAAATGGGGACACCTGGAGGGCTGTAAGCTCTACAGTCCTCTTTCTCCTCTCTGGTACACTGCCTTGTACTGAAACAGTGTGTGTGGATCGCACCGACACAGGCTGGCAGGACACAGGGCACATCTCTCTCCTTGCTTGTGCTAATGGAGCCCTGGTGGGTTCCTGCCCATCCACTATTGCAGCCTCATCCTTGGACTGAAGCATAAGCTCTCTCGTCACAGTCTCATGAGGTACTGGCAAAGCTGACTTAAACATTCCCTGCTGCTCCCAGCCATTTGCTGCCCTACTGCCTGTGGGGAGTTATATTTAAGCCGAGTCATTCACTGATCAGCTTGAGGAACAACCAGTCTCTACAGCTGAAGGAGTAGCAAGCTGCTCTGTTAGGGCAAAAGTGAGCCTCAGGGGGTGGCAGCAGGGATTGATCCCTGAGCAGACTGCTGCTGGAGCAGAGCTGTAGCCTTGGATCAGGAGTGACTGTGGGATTAATATCTCAGTGCTTCGCTCTGATTTTTCCCAGCACCCTCTGGAGAGGCAAGCACTGCTGATATGACCCTGCAGCGTTGCTGCTGAGAGGCAAAGCTGCTAAGTGGTTTAGCGCTGACATGATGCAGTCTCCGCTCTCAGCCCTGGGCTGGATTTGACCCCCTTTTTTTTGCCCCTCCTGCCCCCGCTTCCCCAAAAGCAAGTGACAGCAAGAATTGATTAATAATATATTGTGCCTCTTGCGGGGGCTGGTCCCTGTGCACTCGTGGGGTCTAGTTCCCCACCAGGGAAAATGCTCTGGAACGCAGAGTCCCTGTGTGCTGGGGTAGAGGGCTCTGTCCCATAGCAGGCCACAGTGTGACTGCAAGCTGTAGTCCAGTGGTAACTAAGTGTTCTGTGTCTTTTCTATAATCTCAACTGATTTTATGCTCTCCTGTCTGCTTATAGCACTCGTCCTGGGCTTTGACTGGGGAAAATACCTGCAGGAGCATGGCTTCAAGGCAGCTCCTGTCAGCTGCTTCAAACACGTGAGTTCTTCTTTGCTGTGCCTCACAGTGTGCGTGGGAAATGCCGTATGCATTCCCTGTACTCCTGTGACAAGTGGTGGGGAGAGACCTGGAAAGCTGGTTATTAAGCCCCAGCTGATGCAAGGAAAGAAGTTGGGGCTTCTCACAGCTAAGAATGGAAGTCCCACAGAATGACAAGGAATTCTGGGGGAGGATGCAGAGGGGGACTTGGTAGAAGCACTNAGTTTGTGTGGGTGAACACAGCCCAGGGTGATGTGCAGGGAGGAACTCAGCTTATGTGTCCCTGGCAGTAGCTGCCCCTCCAGCGTGTCTGGTTCCTATCATACTGATTTGAAATCTGTGTGGGCCAAGTAGCCAAGGCAGATCCATGGAAGAATGGCAGTTCTTAGCTATTATAGCAGCCCCAGCCTCTCTGTGTATTAAGACTCAATTGTTATGTTCCTTTTGAGTTGTGATCTGTGATAATACTAACAAAATTTTATTTTTCTTGAGGAACGGTCAGGAAGACACGGCAGTTTGATGGTTAGGGATTTTGATACCATAGAGAAATGGCAACAGCTACTTTGGGATAATAGGACAGCTGGCAGTGAAATAGTTAAGCGTTGCTGTACAATATTCTGCCTTTTGGGATCCTCAGTGAACACCCTGGTGAGATGCTGGGACAGTTCAGATGCTGGGTTGCATCTCAAGCTGTTGACAGATATAGGAAGGCTAATGCATGCAAACCTGGGCCTAAGGTGAAAGTGTAGCTGCCTAAAACATGTCTCTGAAAGCTAGAACAAGGGCCTGAGCTCTGTCAACATCCCTCTCCCAATGTGGCTTCCTCAACTCTTCAGGTGCCGCTCTTTGATCAGTGGGATGATGTGGTGAAAGGTATGAAAGTGGAAGTGCTGAACAGTGATGCTGTGCTCCCCAGCCGCGTGTACTGGATTGCGTCCGTCATCCAGACTGTAGGTATGGCTCCAATGTAATCCCTGACAGCTGGGGATGGGTAACCTCTGAGGGAAGCTTTGTAGAGCCGAGTATAGTGGACAAGCAAAACATCAGCTCTTAGGAGCTCTGCAGTTGCTGAGAGATTTTGGAACAGGAAATACCACGGTACGGGGGTGGGAGGAAACCAGCATCTGGTTCCTGTTCTGGTTGCTGGGCTCTTTGCAAGGACGGTTCTGCCTCCAGAATGGTTAGAGAGGCTCTGATAACCTATGCAGAACTCAGAAGGCCATGCTGTAGGGAATAAGCCTGTGGTGCCAAATGGGGAGAGGAGAAATTCTTGTCCTCTAATGCCTTGCTCTGATTGTCTGCTCTGTCCTGGCAGGGTACAGGGCCCTTCTGCGATATGAGGGCTTTGAGAATGATGCCAGCCATGACTTCTGGTGCAATTTGGGCACAGTGGATATTCACCCCATTGGCTGGTGTGCCATCAACAGCAAAATCCTGGTACCACCACAAAGTGAGTTTGGGGTGAGAGGGGTCAGCACGTGCCTGGGCATGCCTAGTGCAGTGGGACAGGTGCTCCTACTGTACATGGGACTACAGCTCTATTTGTGCTCTGAGTTACAAGGGATAGTTAGTTCTTTAGGAAGCTGGAGGCTACTTGGACTGCTCCCTCTGTGTCTCCCTGTGGTTGACCTGGGGTGCTGGATGCAGAGCTGGTGTCAGGCCTATGGACAGAGGCTAATGCAGGTGGCCATTCCTCATTCTGACCCACATGGTGGCTATGCTTAACCTTCGGGGGAACTTTTTTGTCCTGTATCCTGGACAGTGTCTCTCAGGAGCACACTGGATCCATCCCCTGGTCAGCTAGCAGTTTGGAGAAGGATGCCAGTTTAGCAGAATTCTGGCAAGTTGAGAATTGCTTGGTATGGCTCATGTGTTTTTGTTCTAATACTACTTCCACATCTGCATCAGTGGAGTTGCATATCTGCTTGGTCCACTCTGTTCTGTAATGGTGATCCCTTCCAGCCAGTTGTGAGGTTGAGCTTGCAGAACAGGATCTGCCTTAGAGCAGGTATAAGATCTGAATGTGACAAAGGCCTTTTAATGCAGATGGACTCTTGGAGAGGAAGAAAAATGTAGTCTGGTGCTGTAATTCCTTCAGTTATAAAGATGTGCTTTTTCCCTGTGTGTATGTAGCTATCCATGCCAAGTACACTGACTGGAGAAGTTACCTCATGAAAAAACTGGTGGGAGCCAGGACCATCCCAGTGGATTTCCACATCAAGGTAAATGTGGGATGCTGTCATTTTATGTGTGGGAATGAAGCTGAAGCCAAGAAACCAGTGTGCAACATGTCTCTTCTGGTTCTGATCTGTGCAACTCTTTTATGTGTCCCCTTGAAACCCAGGCAGGGCAGGGGCAGTGAGACACCTGTCATGATCCTATAGGTAATGGCACAGCCCCTATGGGCAGCAGAACTGTTTCTCCTTTGAGTCATAGATAGGCTTTAAAAGCTGTTGTCATGTCAACCTCTGCTGGAAAATACTAGGGGTGAGTTTGCTTTTTTGCTGAAGGGAGAGGACAATGCAGCTTCATCCTGGCCTTTCCCTTCCCTGTTTCAGTGCTGGGGAATGGCTCTGAGAGTCAAAACCCGTTGCCTTCAGTGTTGGTAGCACAGCAGCCTGCAGGGAGTGAGAGGGGCACAGGCGACCTCGAAATGCATGGAAGCAGCTATGCCATGGCCTTGTCAGCTTTATAACTCATGTGATTGTTTTGTGTAGCCTGCACTGAGGTTAGATGTCATTAGGGAGAAAGACTTTTGTTGTTGGCAACTTTGTAAAACACAGGTGAGGAAGACAGTCCCAGAGACAGCAGGCAGGAAGGGAGATGATGGGTTTTCCTATGTATGAGGTAATTGGTGATGCTGAGCTTGAGGTCTTGACGTAGTTTGTGTTTCCCTTGTTGCTTCTCCGAAAGTTGCGAGGATGTTTGTAGCTTGTTTCTGTGCCACAGCTTGTAGCTGAGAGATCATGCCATGGAAGGGAAGTGGTAGAGGGAGATAGGTGTTGTCAGTATCTTTCTCCTCCCAGCATCCCCGCTCCCACCTAATGAACATGAGGTGGAAGGTGAAGACCTTCCCTTCAAAGTTCTGGATTCAAGTGTAGGCCATTTTGGGTGCCTGAATGTGTTTTAAGCTGTGGCTCTTAGTTGCCGCACATCATTCTGGGATCCCCAGTGCCAAAATGTCAGGTGTTCTTTAAACACCTTCAGGTGTTTGTAGATGTGTAGGGCTAGGCTGTATCACCAAACTGAAGGTCTCAAAAACAGTCAAAAGGCAGCCAGTGACTCTTTTCCCGTGCCTGTGCCTTTGGGTCAGTCTGCAGAGTACCTCTGGCATTGGAGGTGGAGTTGACAGATAGATCATCATGGTGTTCTACCTCTAATCAGAGTTAAAAAGTGAAAATAAGGGCCTGAGCTCTTTTAAAGTCAACTGAAAATCTTGTTGCCCTTTGGGAAGCTACACCTCTTACTGCTTCCAGCCTCAACCCTTATGGTCTCATGAGTGAAAAAGGTATGCAATTCCTTGCTCAGTTCCTGCTGAACAGAAGTGACATCTGTTTCTCACGCTCAGAACATTCACACAAGGCACTGGCTGAGCACGGCTGCTGGGTCGGGGTGGGGATAGCTGTTATGGGGCTACAGGACGGGGGAGATTTAGGGTGAGTGTGCCCAACTGTGCTGGAATGTGTGGGGTTGGCAGCTTCCTGTCCCCCTGATGAACCCGCTCCCATGTGTCCCTTCCCCGAAGTGTCTCCCAGTCAGCTTTGGGCAATGCAGGGGGTTGGCTTGGATGTCTGTGGGGAAAGCTGTTCTCTGAAGTGTTTGGGGAAGGAAAACACCAGGTGTGATTGATCCCACCTCATCTCTTGGTTATTGCCAGATGGCAGAGAGCATGAAGTACCCGTTCCGGCAGGGCATGCGGGTGGAGGTGGTGGATAAGAACCATGTGTCCCGGACACGGATGGCAGTGGTGGACACGGTGATCGGGGGCAGACTGAGACTCCTCTATGAGGACGGCGACAGCGATGATGACTTCTGGTGCCACATGTGGAGTCCCCTCATCCATCCTGTGGGCTGGTCACGGAGAGTGGGCCACAGCATGAAGAAAACAGGTAGGGATTATGCCACCACAAGCATCTTCTGATTGGCTATGAACTGCCTGGACCCTGCTGTTGACACCAGTCTTGGCACGCTGGGAGCCAGGCAGTTGCCTGAGGACCTGACAGATAAGGTCTACGCAGTTGTGTGTCTGCTGCTTTTCCCCATAGATAGATAAAAGCCCAGCGATCTGCTGCCACAGGTCAGGACAGAGGGACTGTAGGGCTTCTTACCTGAAGCAGATAGTCTGTCCCCACTGTGTGAGAATGCAGAGTCTGCAACATCAGATGTTTAGCGTCTTTTTGAGGAAATTCATGCTGGCTTCTGTAAGACTGGATGCCATCAGGTTGTGTTTTTTCTGGACTTTACAGAGAATTCTTGATCAGCTTAGGCTGGCAGAAGAAAACAAGACTCAAGCCCTGCTGATCCTTTTTGTTGTGTCTCCTTTCCTTGATGCCTCTCTCTGGTGATTACAGCTGCATGTAGAGGTGTCATCACTAGTGCTCAGGAAGATCATGCATCTGCTTTTGAGCAAGCCCTGCATCACAGCCCACGTTATGGGAAGGTGTAGGACTGACCTGTTTTTTTTTTTTTGTATTACTCTTCTCATGGTCTCTGATCTAGCTCTTTCATAGCTGCTGAGTTCTCACCAGATAATTAATAGCTAGTGTGTTTTCTTACTGCAGTTGCTGCGGGTTTCTTACCTCTATTTGTTTCTTCCGTTCCTCACAGAAGAAAAACGCAGTGATATGGCAAACCATCCCACCTTCCGGAAGATTTACTGTGATGCTGTACCCTATCTGTTTAAAAAGGTAGGACAAGTCTCCCTTTCTGTGTTGGCCACAGCAAAGGAAGCAATCACCACTTCCTTCCTTGGGTATACATGCTGCTGTTTGGGCTGTTGAGGATGGCTCATTTGTCTCCCATGCAGCTATAGATAGAACAGTAAGGTGTCTGGGGTGTCAAGGCTGTGGTTGGGCACGGGCAGGTCAAAATAGAAAGATGGAAGAACTAAAAGACAACAACAGAATGAGGAGTCCCACTGAAGGGCAAGCAGTTGCTCGGAACTTTAAGTTGGAGAGGAAAGATGATTACGTGAGAGAGACCAGTTCAGACAAAGGGCTGGTTTGTACCGAGATGTGGAGGCTTGCTTTGCTGTGGAGCAGTGGCTGAGTGCTGGGCTGGGCTGTCTGAGTGACCAGGGCCTCAGCAGGAGATTGCTGAGACAAACACAGCATTCGTCTGGCTGCCTCTTTGTATTTCTTGTAATTTTTCTTCTTTCCCCTCCCAGCTTGGGTTGAGCCAAGCAAAGAAGCTCTAATCCTGTTTGCACTTGCCGTAGTTGGTGCTGGGATGGGACTGTCCCATACCCCTGACAGCACATGGTATACCAGAGTCTCCCATAGGTACGAGCTGTCTACGCTGAAGGTGGATGGTTTGAGGAAGGCATGAAACTGGAGGCTATTGACCCCCTGAATCTGGGCAACATCTGTGTGGCCACTGTTTGCAAGGTAAGTTCAGTGCGTGGAAGGGGGTCTACCGTGTTTACCTGAAATAACCCAACCTCTCCTCAGGTCTTTGCAAATGAATAAGACCGGGTAGGATTTTGCATGAGGGAGCGGAGAGGGCTGTCAATAGCAGTAGGCAGCTGGTGTATGGAGGGAATTGGGGCATTACCTCAGAGGTCTGAGAAGCTGATGAGACCAGCAGTTGTCCACATGTGCCTAAGTGAACAGCATGAAGATGAGCTTGTTTGGTCGGTAAGCTCTGTCCAGTGTGGGTGACTGGCAGCCACCCTTCCTTAGGCATGCAGTAGGGAAGATTTGTTTTCTAGTTCTTGGAGTCCATAAAGAAGAGGCCTCTGTAGCGCTGCCTTGAGGAGAGAAAGGAGAGGGGAAGAGTTGTGGGCTGACCTCTGTGTGCGGAATGGTGTGTATCTGTATGGGCAGCGTTCACTGGTATAGGAAGCTAAGGACAGACGTGTCTCCTACAGTCTCTCTTGATGAGGTGATAGTGAGCTCTGCTCCTGTGCTAGTGTTGGGAGGTAAATTGTTTGGCCAGGTTTCCTCAGTGAGGTGTGTTGCATGTCCGAAAGCATAGCATCGACTTGGGCTTTTCTTGCTCCCTGAAGAAGCTGTTTGTCCTTGTAGAACCCAAGCTGAGGACTTTGACACTTGGGGTTTGGCAGGGGGATGCTAGGAAAGCTCTTTGTGTCTGAAACGTTCCCTTCAGCCATTGCTTGGAAATGTGAAGAGGCTGGGGCAGACATGCCTATCACATTTGGTAGGCAGCAATTACCATTGAGTGACGGGATGGGACAAGTCTTGTTGCTGTAGGAAGTGGCAAGTCTGAAGGTGGTGCCATTCCCTTCTGCCTAGTAACAATAACCTGGCTGGTGTAGAGGGTCTCTGGGCTGCCAATAAAGTCTGTTTCTGAGGGAGAACAAAGCCCCTGACCATTTATGGCTGAGTCCTTTTCATAAGGCTATTAGTGTTGGTCCCAGTCCTGCAGAAATTGCTGCTTTGGGGATTAGCTTGTGTTGACTAATGTATCAGAAGAACCTACTGCATGCCCTGGAACATACTACATTTCATTCTACTATCTAATGGCAATTGTGATCCATCTGTGGGGACTGTTGGGAGGATCCTTTGAGAGGAGAGGCTTTAGAGCAAGCAAAGCTCTACACTTATGCCCTTCGCTCCCATCTCAGGTCCTCTTGGATGGGTATCTCATGATCAGCATTGATGGAGCCACGTCTGCTGACGGCTCTGACTGGTTCTGCTATCATGCCTCCTCGCATGCCATCTTCCCCGTCAACTTCTGTCAGAAGAACAGCATTGATTTGACACCTCCAAAAGGTGAGATTTGGACTCTGCCCTGCAGTACAAATCTGCATGCAGAATGTGCTGGGCTGTGCTTTTCTGAGAGGTGTCAGATGAATCAAAAGCACAAGATCCCAATCTCCGTGTTTTTCAGGGAGATAGGGCTGGTTCAGAGAGCCAGTCCATTTGAGGTCTGCCCATATACCGAGTCTTGGTACTTTATGGAAGGGACATCTCCACAGGGCATTAATGGCATGGAGGTTAGCTCCCGGCAGATCAGTGGGAGAGGTGTATGAAAACTAAACTGAACAGAATCAAAGGTGTAAAGGACAAGGAGGGTGGGAAGGGGTAAGTAGAGCCATTGCTGCATGACTCAGTACTTAAAAGTGGCAGGAGTCACCACTATTCTTCTTGTATGAATAAATCTGAGACCAATATTTCTGCAAAATCCTGAAAGGCGATCACCCTAGGGGTGTGTTTACTGCCTCATCTGGCCATACCCAAAAAGCCTGCTCTGAATTTCTGTGTTGCAGCACTTTTGTGCAATGCTGTTCTGTCTTCCTTTGATGTTCCTGCTGGTGGGAGAAAGATTGGTCTTAGTGGTGTGTTTTGAATGTACTTCTTCCTGCCTGCTGCTTCTCCTCAACTTTCTGTCTGGTCTGGATATGTGACTGACACAGGTATCCAGAGTTGCAGATTGCACTTTTTTGTATTTGCCTGCTGGAGGAGGGTACTGGACTGCCATGAAATCTATGCACTAGACTTACCTCCAAGATCAGGCTGTACGTGCTGGTTAATGAAGCTGCTTTGCAACCAGTTGCTATGCCTCCTTCCTGTCTATTCTGCCTTTTCTCCCAGCTGGTCTGCCCAGTGAGTGCCTTTTTCCTGCTGACTGTTTCTTCCTGCTGCAGGGCAAGATGCACAGACCTTCAACTGGGAAAGTTACCTGGAAAAGACTAAATCAAGACCTGCTCCAGCAAGGCTCTTCAACACAGTGAGTAGTGCCAGGAAGAAGAGATATGTAGGGATGCTTGCAGTCAGCAAGGAGGAGCACAAGAACTCTGGCTGTCGCAGAATGGTTAGGTGGGAGGGACCTCTGGAGGTCATCTTGTCCAATGCCCCTGCTCAACCAGGGTCACCTAGAACTGGTTGCCCAGGACCATGTCCAGGTGGTTTTTGAATATCTCCATGGATGGAGACTCTACAACCTCTCTAGGAAACCTGTGTGAGTGCTCAGTCGCCCTCACAGTAAGAAGTGTTTCCTGATGTTCGGAGGAACGTCCTGTGTGTCAGTTTGTGCCCGTTGCATCTGGCCCTGTCCCTGGGCACCACCAAAAAGAGCCTGGCTCCATCTTTGTACCCTCCCTTCAGATACTCGCATACGTTGATAAGATCCCCCTGAGCCCTCTTTTCTCCAGGCTGAACAGTCTCAGCTCTCTCAGCCTCTCCTCATATAAAAGGTACTCTAGTCCCCTCATCATGTTCGTGGCTCTTTGCTGGACTCTCTCTAGTATGTCCATGCCTCTCTTGTCTGGGGAGACCAGACCTAGACACAGCACTCCAGGTGTGGCCTCACTAGTGCTGAGTAGAGGGGAAGGATCACCTCCCATGATCTGATGGGAACATTCCTCCTAATGCAGCCGAGGATACCAATAGCCTTCTTTGTCCCAAGGGCACATTGCTGGCTCATGTTCAACTTGGTGTCCACCATGACCTCCAGGTCTTTCTGCCAAGCTGCTTTCCAGCCATTCTCCCCCCGAGAATGTGCTGGTACCTGGGGTTGTTCCTCCCTAGGTGCAGGACTGTACATTTCCTTTTTTTTTGGTACTGCATGAGGTTTCTGTCAGGCCATTTGTTCAGCTTGTCAAGGACCCTCTGGATGGCAGCACAACCCTCTGGTATATCAGTCTCTCCTCCCAGTTTTGTATCCAGCAAACTTGCTGAGTTTGACATGACACTCTGTCATGTCATCCAGATAATTAATGATGTTGAACAGTATTGGCCCAGTATTGACCCCCGGGGTACCATGCTAATTACTAGCCTCTAACTAGACTTCGTGCCACTAATCACCACCTTCTGGGCCCAGCCACTCAGCCACTTTTCATCCCACCTTGCTGTCTCCTCACGCAGCCCATACTTCCATCAGCTTCTGTAAGATGATCTTATGGGAGACAGTGTTAAAAGCCTTCCTGAAGTCAGGGTAGACAATATGCAATGTTTCTACTGGGCTGTTGTTTGCTGCTGGTCAGCTTTTCTATGGAGAGCCCAAGGCACGGAAGCGTGTGCTCTCCAATTAAATCCCTGTTTGCCTGGTCAGTGTCACGTCTTTGTGGATGTAATAATATCTTGGCCCTTCTGAGTGTGACCTGTGATTCTCTAGTGTTTTGAGGAGCTCCAGGATCCTGGTGGATTCTGCACCGCTTATTGCCTGTGGACATGTGGCTGGCACTTGGGTGAAGGAGGTCTGCTTGGCATCAGCAAAACTGCTGCAGCACCTGGGCCTGTGCCAATCTTTCTGATTTCCCAGGACTCTTTCTGGTTAATGGGTTTGAGTGGGTGTCCCTTAACTGCTGCTTGCTGCTCCCCCTAGGTCAGGATCTTGTTTGTAAAGGCTGGGCTGAGATTCACTAAGGACACAGCTGGCCTTGGATCTATTCATGTGTGCCCCCTTCTGTTACACGACTGGTTAGTTCTGTTGCATGACTGTAGGGTTGTTCTCTCTGCTTGCTTTAAGCTAGAGGCAAGCCTGTAGCTGTTCTAGACTGCTGGTGGCCAGGCGTGGGTTTGGACTGGGTGNTTTTTTTTTTTTTTTTTTGCACCCAGGACTGCCCAAACCATGGCTTCAAGGCAGGGATGAAGGTGGAAGCAGTGGACCTGATGGAGCCTCGGCTCATCTGTGTGGCCACAGTAAAGCGTGTAGTCCAGCGTCTCCTTAGCATCCATTTTGATGGCTGGGACAATGAGTATGACCAGTGGGTGGACTGCGAGTCTCCAGACATTTATCCTGTGGGGTGGTGTGAGCTGACAGGCTACCAGCTTCAACCACCTGTTGTTCCAGGTGAGTGAAGATTTGACTGTGGTTTCTAATGCTAGAGGCAAAGGTTTCCTTCCTCCTGCTCTGTGAGTGGCTCCTCGTTTTTGGGCCTTGTAGGGAGGAGAAAATTATCTCCTTGATTTGCGCTGGCTACCATAAGTCTTCCTCTGCTGCCACACATTCTAGCAGCTGGCAGAGGCAGGAGTCTGTGGTGGGGAGAAAACAGCCTGAGATTTGAGATTGGCTCTGTTTTCCCTCTGTTCCCCGACCTGCACACCAACAGAGAATTGCTCCTGATGAAGTCGGGTAGAGTTCCAGGTGGTCCTATCCCTGCACAGCTCCCTTTTACTAAGCGTACCTACAGCCTCAGCCAGGTAGCAGGGGGGGCTCGGCCCCTGCTCCCTTTTCTCACCAATTCTTTGACTCTCTCTGTAAAAGGTAAGAGCATCCCTTTCAAGAGTTTATTCCTTCCCTTGTCACCGGGAGGCCACTGCCTCACCTTTTGCAGATGTTTTCCTTCTTGTCCCAAGCTACATACCTTGTTTCGTTACTGCCCCTGCCAAATCTCTACTGGGCCTCTCTCCCCTACGCTGCCCCAGCCTGCCACCCTGGGCCGTCGCCTGGAAGCACAGACAGCAACTGCGCTGGAGCCTTGCTTTCCCCTCAGCTGGTTGTCTTGGGAAGAGGGCGTTGGCTCGGGGGGACGGGTATATCTTGTTTCTCGCTTATGTCACTTCATCCCAGTTACCTACTGGTTATGGGACTTGGCTTTCGTTTCCCTCTCGTCTCCATGACAGAGCCCACAACTCCAGTGAAGGCCAAGGAGGTGCCCAAGAAGAAGAAGAAACCCTATGGAAAGAAGAGTGAGTGATGTTTGATTAGTGCCCTCCCGCTCGCTCGCAGGCTGGGCCCAGTTAGAGGAACCCTGTCCATGTCCCATCAGAGCAGGAGAGAGAGGCCTTGTCTTGCTGTGGATGCCCTCAGTCGGCTGTGGGTTTGAAAACACAGCTTCATCCTTCTTAACTGCCCCTGTTACCTAAGAGAGCAGAGAGCTGTGTGTGTGGGAAGGATCTGTTTTGCAGTCTGATTTCTGTTGGCCGAGGTATAGATGGCGCTTGCTTCCAGGCGTGAGGTTGTGCTGCTTTCCCCACTGTGTCCATGGTTGGAGGGAGATTGTTTGCTGCAGCTGGAGGGTGGCTGGAGAGCAACCCTGCCTGCTTTGTGCGGAGGGAAATAAGGCCTTAAGATGGCTGAAGAGACCAGTAGCGGGGCTGGATCGTGTTATTGTTTCATCTTGTCGTTGTTCTCGTCATTGTTGCAGTAGCTGTGGCAAATCATGTGTAGACAGGCAAGAAATTCCTTCCTGGGGGGTGGAGAGGAAAGGACATCTAAAGAATATAAAGACATTCAACCTAAATAAAAACGTCAGCTAAAAATGAAAACATTAATGCTACAGTGTCCGTGCCTTGGAGCCAACATGCCCATTGCCTAGGACTAGACCCAGACAGGTAAGCAAAGCTGACTCTAGACTGATTCCAACAGGACCCGCTCCTTGGAAGTTAAGCACACGCTGAAGTGCCTTGCCTTTAATGAAGGAGAACATGGAGGAGCGTATTTGGAGATGATGACTATAGAGTTTTTCTCCAGTAGGCCGTTTCTGTCGAGTAACCAGTTGGCAGCTAACGACCATGTAGCTTGCTGGTCAGTTGTGCTGGTCCCTGGCCTGTGGTTTCTCAGTGGAGCAGGGTTGCTGATTTTCCAGGGGAAAAGAAACAGACTTTTCCCCATGCTCTGTTATCTCTTTGTTAAGGAAAAAAGTTACCTGCCAAAACCCGCAACATCAAGCAGACTGTCAAGAAGCCTTCCACTCTGAAGACGAAACGAGAAGCCAAAGCTGCCAGCAGGGCTTTGCCAGAGCCAGCACCTGATGAGAGTAAGAGAGTGATTACCCAGGAGCCATGGGCAACACTCGCATACACCCTGCGTGCCACTGGCCCTCCAGAGCTGCCTCTTGGCCATGAAGTCATAGGTGCCCCCAGGCAGGGAAAGGCAGTACATGACAAATGTCCTTTCCCACTCCTCCAGGGACAGAGGGAGTGGAAGAACACCTTAGCAGGCTTTCCCTGGGAAGTTTTGCCTCCTGAGGAGGTTTGCTGACACCAGTATAGCTGGATATATTTGATACTGGTGATGCCTGCTGAGGGCCTGGCTGCCCTACTGAACAGTCTGGTTGTGTGAGGTCAGTTAGGGAGGAGAGTCAAGATGTGTCAGAAGCGTGCTGTCACATCCAGTCCCCATAAGGGCTGTTGCAGCATGTGAGTACAGCCCATCGTGCTGAGCACCAAGATATGTGGTAACCAGAAGAGCATCTGGCAGCTGGGTCACCTGCCAGACCTAGTGGGCGTTGGGGAAAAAGGGTGGGTGAAGTGGGGGTAGAGCCTCATGAAGGTCTTCATTGCTCATAGATCTTTAATTTCCCTTGTGTGGGTCCAGGCAGGTAGAGAATGGACCACACTGGCTTTTACTCCCTAGAAGTTGGTTTTGGAAGCAGGCAGCTGAATGCTGCCAGGGTTTAGTCCCATCCTGACTGCTGCTGTGACCATGAATAGATTTATGCCGGCAAGACAGGGCTGCCTGTGGTAAGGGACCCTCAAGAAGTGGGCTGGGAGCCTGGGGCATTTTGAGCATTTGCATGGACAGAGCTCGTTCTGGGGTGCTGCAGGTAGAGCGAGGCAGCATGGGTTGATTTTACTTATTTATTTTTCCCTCTCTCTTTCTGTCTCTTGCTAGTCATTGCCGTGCAGGTGAAAGAAGAAACCATTGACCCCTCGGTAGTAGACTTTGAAGCTACAGAGCTTCCTATTCCCATCAGCAGCATAAAGCAGGAGGTCACAGACTGATCCTGGGGCGTGCTCCAGCTGCCCACAGCAGCCTGCGCTTCACCTTGTGACTCTTTGGGGAAAGTCCTGGTAAAGGGAAGCGGAGGACTAAAAGGACATTCCCTTTTTGAGGCAGACCACCCTGCAACATCACAACTCTGCTTTCCTGGTGTACAAGAAAATTTCCCCCAGACTTTTAATTTTAAGCCCTGGGAAACAGACTCCAGAAGGGCCTCAGGCGTGCTGAGGAGCATGACCAGGGTGGCTGCTGGGGTTCTATGTGCCTGGTTTTGAAGGCACCTTTCCCAGCAGGAGCTCCCAATGGGGACAGAGGCTGCCAGAGTACAAAGGGGCAGTTTGGGTTCTCAGCCATGGCTGGAGATGGCGAGCTGCAGTCAGAGATGATGTGTGCAGGTCACATGCGTCAGGAAACCAGCTGCCCTCATAGGACATTGGTGCTGTGCTCCCTGGTCTGGGACCCGCAACCCCTGAGAACATCAGGACAGAAAGAATGAAGAGAAGTGAAAAAAACAAAAAGGGATGATGATGGCTCTTGAGGAAGCAAGAGACCTTCTTGAGTGTTGTCATTTCTTGCTTTTGACGCCAGAACTGCAGAGGACATGGTGCACCGTTTGAATTTTTAATTTTTTAGCAGTCCTACTGTAAATTTGATCTACGATCTGTACCCAAAAGCTCCTGTGAATTAAACTTGAGGAAGAGGCCAAAGGCTTTGCGTATTGTTTTCCAGGTCACCAAAATACCAGGGTTAGCCAAAATGGGGAGGAGAAGAGTAAGGGGGTGGGTATANGGGTTTTTTTTTTTTTTTTTTTTTTTTTTGAGGCATGCAATAGGGGGTTTCTGTGCACATAGGGATTTTCTGTGCACTCATCCCTGTCTACTGGCCAGTTCTGCTGAATATCACAAGAACGCAATAGATAACTTAAGGTGGGGAATGCCGTTTCCCACTGAAGGGCAAAACTGTAACGTTCTTCTCTTTCCCCAGACTGGCCATGAAAGTTCAGGAAGGAAATCGGAAAGGTCGGTGTGGCGACAGTGATTAAAAACAGTTTTAAATCTGTAGCAGGTTCCTGTGAACTTCCTGCAGGTGAGGAAGTGCCCTGCCTCTTGGTGCCACGGCGGGGCCCGGCTGGCTGTAGGGCGGGTGCCTTGTCAAACTCTACAGGGAAACAATGGTGGCTGCCTTGGCCACGAAATGGCTGCCTTGGCCACGCTCCC
>VZSZ01012197.1:113078-143805 GCA_013398815.1 Ibidorhyncha struthersii | reverse complement strand
CTTGTGATGCTGAAATAGTCCCGGCTTTGCACAGTGGTTCATGAAAAAAAAAAAAAAAATGTTGGCAACCTTACCATCTAGAAAACAGGGTAGAGACAGGGGGTAATTAATGCAGTCTTCCTCTTTTCCCTTCTAAAGAGGCAAACAGGCTTTAACTGGAGAGGGAAGAAAAGGCCGGGGGGGGGGGCAGCGAAACACAAGTGGAAAAAGCGTGGAGGGTCTGTGTCAAATGGGGCACGAGAGCTGGGCCATCTTGAGCCATCCCTGTCTGACCCCGGGAGGGCCCTGGGCTCCTGGGGAAACCATGATGGGATAAGCGTAGCGGAAGAGTGGGGGATTTTTATTGAAGGTGTGTAACGGGGCTTCCCTGTCTGTGCCTGTCCCGGCAGCTCTGCCCATCGCCAGCTCACAATAGATGTCTCAATGCAGGAGGGTCCCGTTTCGGGGCAAAGCCATTGCTTTTCTCTCTTCCCCTCCCTCTTGGGCTGCTGCCTTTCCCCAGCCTTGTCGAACAGCTGGGCTTGTGGGGCCACCTGTCTTTATAGGATGATAATTTCCAAGTGCCTTTGGCTTTCTTCTTCCTGTTTTGTTTGTTTGTTGGTTTTGTTTTTTTTTTTCCAGGACAGTTCCATGCCCCACATTTAATGACTAAAATTGTTTACCTTTTAAAGCCTTCCCAATTTGAACAAACTTCTGATTTTAAAATGGGGGCAGGGGGGTGTCCCAGCCTGGGCTGCCGTGGGGAATACATTGGGCACATCGCTTACAATGGGATCATTTATGGAATCAGTTATCCCGTTCCACTGATCACACCACCGATCAAATTTTGCAGGAAATAGAAAGGTTTTGATCTGCTTATGTTTTAATTCTGAGGAGCTGCTGGAAATTCAGGCAATATTTTTACTGATGATAACTTTTAAGTTTTCTGTTCAAAGATTTGAGCCAAGGCAGGATCTTGCATTGGTGCTGTTTGCCGTCCCGCTCAGCGCTCTTCAATCATTTCTGAAGCTGTGAAAGCACAGCGCTCTTGAAAACAAAAACAAGCTTGTGGATTCCAGCTTTTCCGCATGGCTGGAGGGAGCCTTGGGAAGAAAAAGCAATTATTTGGCTTTGTTGTTTGAGTCATCAAAGCGTGTTGCAAATACTACAGGAGCTTTTTTGCACCAGTTCTTTCCAGGGTGATGTGCCTCTGTGTCCTGCAAAAACCAGGCTGGCATCTTTGGCAAATCAGCATCTCTCTGGTGGCACCAGGCGCTCTCTCCTTTGCGCCTTTAGCAATATCCATGTCGCTGCCCTGGGGACCAGTCTAGAAAAACTGCTCTCACCAGATTCTAGGTACGACCCTGTTGCGTCCTGCACGCCTTTCCAAAGCTCTGCTCTTCTTGAAGCCTCTGGCTGGTGATTTTCCCCATCTCTTTTTCTTGCTGGCCTTGCTCGCGGGCTTGGTCTTGTCAGGACTGGCTCCCCCAGCCTCACCTCGGCCCCAGCCAGGGCAGGTTTGGAAAGTCATGGAAAGCTTCACCTTCAGCCCCTGGGCTTCTGCAGGGGACCTGCAAGTGGCCCCTACACGGAGGTTGAGTTTGTCGATCCACCTGGAAATGTGGCAGATGATCAGGAAAAGGAGCAGGACGGGGCGAAGGGAGAGGCAAAACTCTGTGCCTGTGAGTGGCACAGGTCGCTTCAAAGCCAGGCCAGGTTGCTCAGGGCCTCACCTGGGTGAGCTTTGACTGTCTGAATATCTGCCCACCCCAGCTTGTGGCTGCTTTCCCTACAGGAAAGCCCAGGCTACTTCCATCCTTACACACAGGCATGTGCTCCATCCCACCGCTGTGGGAGAAGACATGAAAAGGCCAGTGTGTCGTGGGAGAAGATCTAGAATGGCTAGTGTGCCGTGGGCTAGGGTCTGACTGTCCCTTGGGTTGTCCCCTGGGGCTGTTTCCCCCTCGTGGCACTCACCTGCGCAGGGGAAGGAGCTGGCAGTCACAGTGGAAAGGCACATCCCTCAGGTTGAGGATCTCCAGCCCCGTGAAGTTGCTCATGTCAGGGATGTTGCTCATTTTGTTGCTCTCCAGGTAGAGGCTTCTGATCTTGGGACCGAGGCCAGCGAAGGCACGGGGGGAAATCTGCGATGAAGCGAGGGTGAATCAGGGGGGGTCCTGATGGAGGCAGGGGAGCAAATCTCTGCCCTGCACTGCTTATCAGCCCGGGGCGGGGGGGGCTGAGAGAGCCTGTCTGGAACCTGGTGGCCCCATGAAAGAGCTGTTTTAAGCAGCAGCACACGTGCTTGGGGATTGTTAATTAACTCAACCAGTTTCAGTCATGTTTTGGGACTCACTAAAGTCTGCTCAGTCTTGCTGGAAGGAGATCCTAGAGTGATCCCTGGGCCCTGTTAAAGGTGGATGGGCCTTACAAGAGTGGTGCTAACACTGCTTTCTTTAGAGGATGGAGCAGTTCAGGGCAATAGCGGCAAAAAGTCCCACAGGACAGCTCATAGTAAGAGCAGAACTATGGTCAGGGCTGGGGGAAAGGGGTGGTTTGAGGAATGGTCTCGACCCCACTGAAACTGGGTGTCTTTACGGACTGAAGGGAGTGAGGCTGTCCCAGGGGAGCTGGGGGATGGGTTGGAGCAAGCCAATGCTCTGGCTGAGCCCAGGGAAGCCTCTCGTCCTTGGCCAGGCTATGGAGCACCTCCCGAAGCCTTGAGAGTTCAGGGACATCCATTCAGATGCCCCTATAGGGGCTATCAGCCCTGGGCACTGGAACAAGATGGGTCCTATGGCTGTACCCTGCAGTGCCTCTGCCCCTTGGGGGTCCCCAGCCACGCGCACCTGCTCCAGGCCCATGTTGTCCAGGTAGAGGTGCTGCAGGCTGGAGGCCACTGGCAGGAAGGCACCATCTCTCACACACTTGATGGGGTTTCGGGACAGCTTCAGCTCGCTCAGGGCATGCAGGCCCCTCAGGGCTGATGTGGGCACCTCCACCAGGCGGTTTCCCTCCAGGTGCAGCTTCTCCAGCATCTTAGCAGGAGCCAGGGCAGTGGGGGCGATGCGCCTGATGGTGTTCCCAGTGAGGTAGAGCCAACGCAGGCCCCCGGCCCTGGCCAGGTCACCCTCTGCCAGCTCCTCAATGGCGTTGTTCTGCAGGTGGAGGGAGATAAGGTTGGGCAGGAGCTGGAAGGTGCCCGCAGGTAAGCGGGTGAAGGCATTGCGGTCCAGGTCTAGGTAGGCCAACTGCGGGGCCCCCTCGAAGGCAGCGGCTGCCAAGGTGGAGAGGCGGTTGTCAGTGAGGTAGAGGTAGACCAGGCTCTTCAGCCCCCGCAGTGCCCCAGGGTGCAGCACCCCAATGCCACAGCTCTGCAGATGAAGGGACACCAGCTCCTTCAGACCGGGGAATGCGCCTGGTGGCACTGTTCCGAAGGCATTTCGGCGCAGGTCGAGGAGGCGGGTGTCCCCGGGGAAGCCCTGGGGGATCTCCCGCAGGTCCCTGTTCTCACAGGACCCGTGACGGAAATCCGGGGAGCAGGTGCACCCCTGGGGGCACTGCCTGCTGCCATCCATCCTCGGCTGCTCCAATGGCACAGCAGGGCTGGGGTGCAGCCGGGAGTGGCCGCATCTCATCTCGGGGGGCCTCAGGGAGTCAAGGGGCCGGCCTCGGAGGGCAGGGGGTGCGGTGCAGGACCCCTCCGCCTGCACCCGTGCCCGCACCAGCCACTTATAGAAGGGGCGCAGGAGGCAGGAGCAGAGCAGGGGGTTCCCGGCCAGGCTGACCCTTGCCAGCCCACCAGCCCCAGCCAGTGGGGGCAGCCCCCGCAGCTGGTTTTCGCGGAGGTCCAGTGTGCGCAGCTGTGGGCTGCGGGCAAAGGCATCAGGTGCCACATCCTGGAGGGCGGCATGGTCCAGGAAGAGGTGCTTCAGCGATGCCATGGCCAAGGCCTCCTCAGCCACATAGGTGATGGGGTTGTGGCCCAGGTCCAGTCTGGTAGCCCCATCCAGCCTAGCCAGAGCCTCACCAGGCAGCGCCTGCAGCTCATTGTGGTCCAGGCTCAGCCTGCGCAGGGCGGGCAGAGCTGCAAAGGCCTCACTGCCCAGCACATGGAGGGCATTGTGGGACAGCCGGAGCCACCTGAGGACCTGCAGACCCTGGAAGACCATGTCCGGAAGATAGACCAAGGCATTCGCCCTCAGGTCGAGGACAGTGAGTGACCCCAGATGGCCAAAAGCACCCGGCTGTATCTCTTCAATGCGGTTCCCCTCCAGGGTGAGCTGCTGGAGGGAGGACAGCCCATCCAGGGACTCCTGGTACAGGAGGGCTATGCCATTGGAGGCCAGGTTGAGGTAGACCAGCCTCCCCAGCCCCCGGAAAGCCCCTTCCTCCAGCCTCTCCACCTTGCAGTGCTGCAGGTCCAAGTGCGTGAGGTACGGGGTGGCCAGGAAGGCTCCCACTGGGATGACCGTGAAGCTGTTGCCCTGAAGATCCAGTTTTTTGGTGAGCTGTTGATTGCACAAATAAATGATGAGTTACCCCAGGGCTGCCATCCCCACATCCTCTTCCCTCTGCCACCTGCCCACCCCTTCGCCCACCTGTGGGATGGTGCTGGGGATGGTTGTCAGGTTCCCATTGAGGCAGAGCACATGGGTGCGGAGGTTGTCACAGATGCAGGGCAGGGGGCAGCGGGCAGCAGACGTTCCCCTCAGCCTCAGGGCTGCCACAACCAGGAGAAGCCCCCAGGACAGTCTCATGGCGGTGAGCACCTGCAGCCAGGGAGAGATGGCAGCGAGGGCAGGAGAGGGGCCAGGTTCCCATGCATTCCCCCAGACAGCATTGCCTACCAGCCCTGGGTGCCATGGGGGACCATTGCTGTGACCTAGTGGGGCAGGTCTCACCATCTCTTGCCCTCACACCACAATTTTACAAGTTATAAATGAGTAAGAGAGTGGAAGAAGGAGAAAAGAAATATTTGGAATGAAAAGTGAAGGTCACAGAGAGCAGGTCTTCACTTGGAAAGAGCTTTTACCCTGGTTATCTAAGCTCCCTGAGGTAAACCTGCGAGGAGCTCAGCAGGAGCGCAGGGTCACCTGTGGGGAACTGGCTTGGAGCAGACACCCCCCCCTTCTTTTTCTTCTTATAGCACTAGCATAAAATCATCTTGATCTGTACAGAGTAGCAATATGCCTCCTACAACCGAGGCTTGTATTTTTGTAAGACACGCAGGTATAGCTACACAGGGTATGTGATCACACTGGCTTTTTGAGCTGCCACCTTTCTTTTAATTGCAAATGTCCCATCTCCACCACCCTGGCCACCCTCCAGCTTAGCGCCTCCCACCCTGCATGCTCCCTGCTTCTCCCCCCCTCCTCCACCAAGCTATTCACAGCAGGTTTTGGAATAGATCTCCACTGTTTAGCTGCAGGAAGGACGGGTTGGTTTTGGCCAGGCAGGAGGAAGCCCCTGGGGAGGAGGTGCCGGAGAGGGGCCAAGGCTGGGGCAAGAACACAGGGGGTGGTGGGACTGAAGATTTGGCCAATACACCACCCACCCACCTCCAGGCTCTGGGGAACAGCAGCAGTGGGGTCTGCAAGGCTCAAACCTGTGGGGGGCCACTGCGGTGCCCATCCCTTTGCCCACCTTCCCCCATGGGCCCATGCTCCCATCTCCTGCTACCACTGCGGCCAGCCCTACCGTGCCCTCTCTACCCCCTCCAGTGTAGCCACCAGCAAGTGTCACCAATGTGATGCCCCAGCTGAGCCTGCATCCCACATCTGGGCATTGCCACCGGCCGGTCACCGTCCCACCACCCCCTGCCACGCACCTGGGGGGAGTGTCAAACACCCAGGGACTGGGGTACCTGATCCTCAAGAGGCGGCAAAGAAAAAGGGTAACCGAGTCCCCCTGCTCCGTCCAGCAGCTGCTGAGCTCCTGTGCCGGTGTTTGCTCTCCTCGCAGAAGCGAGAGATGAATGGGGCCCGTTGTGTCGCTTTCCCAGCAGCGCTCACCGGACGGAGCCAGAAACGTGTGAGGAGGAGGAGAAGAAGGAGGAGGTGGAAGGGGGGGGGGAGGAAGGGCAGTGCAGCCCCTGGAGAGAGGGCAGTGACCTAGACATCGCCTCCCCCTCACCTTGCAGGGGGCTGGGGAGCCAAAACCTGGCCAGAGCCCATGTGGGATCTGCACTCAGTTTCCCGAGCTCTGCTTTTTCTTCCCTGGCTGCGTAAGTCACAGGAGCTACGGAGGTGCAGGGCAGGAAGGTGACATCCAGCCAAAATTGCAACGCCTGAGCAAAAGGAACGAGGCAGCTGGCAAGCTGGGCTGTGCCACATTTACAGCCCTCATTTCTACTAATTTTGCTTCGCTGCTTGTTTCAAAGAGGCCAGGGGTGGTAGCGCCTGTGTGAAACATCATTTACTTGTGGAAGACCATGAAGGTTTTCTTCCCCAACTCTTATAATTTCCCTTTTTCTGCTCTGCTTTTTGCTCTCCCAGGGAATGTGAGCAGATCTGCAGCCTGACAAAAAAAAATGAAAGATTTGATACTAATGTCTCTCTCTCCTCTTCAAGCCTGTCCCTTAATTCAGCAGTCTCAGCTGCCAGAACCAGTATGTCCCATCCTGGTGCCACCTGTGGGCAGTGGACAAGCTGGCCAGGTTCTGCGAACCTCCCCACAGCTGGATGGCCAAGGCCTCCTCAGCCACCTCCCTGGGCAGGCATCCCCTCTGTCCTCGCAGGCTCCCAGGGGTGCTTAGTGCTCCTGCGACACGGGGCGAGCACCCGACTGCACCGACACAGGTGGGGGGCGGCTCAGAGGCACCGGCTCTGATGCTCGTCCCCACTCTGCTGTGCAGGGAGGACCACGGGGGACGTAGGTCTAGAGGAGATAAACCTGTCCCAGGCTGGCAGACGTCGCACCAGTGAGCTCACTGCCTGCGCCAAATCACCAAGACCTGTTTCGGGTTCATGGCTGGCTGACCCCCTCCCCATGTCTGGCACCAAGTTTGGGGCAAGCTGAGGAACAGCCCCCAAATGAAGCAGCTGGGAGTCAGGTGTGTGCATTCACTCCCACCCCAGGCTCTCTGCCACTGCCTTCCACTTTCTTTTGGTTCCCTGCAACTTTTCTCCCTGCACACAACAGGAGGAAGCCCCTCGCTCAGGCTCAGCTTTGTCGTGGGACGTGCCACAGCTGGGAGGAGGACAGGTCCTGCAGATCCTTGCTGAGCTGGCTGAAGTCGTGTTCAGAGGTGGGTGACAATGGCAGATGATAAAGCCAGCAGTGGTGCCCGTGAGAATGCTTCATGCGGGGTGGGCGGACGATGTAGCGGCGGTGGGCTGCAGGGAGGCAGTCTGGCAGGCACTGAGAAATACCTGCAGCCAAGAGGATTTTAGCCCACCTGCTGATCCTGAGTGAGGGCTTCCTGAGAGTCCCCGCTTCTGGCACAGGGTCACCCGTCCTAATGCCAAGTGGTGCTTTCTCCTCAGGGCAGTGCCATCCCCTCTGCCTGGGCCTAAGCACTGCTGTGATCCCCGCAGAGAGTGAGCCGCTACGGGGCCGGGGGGGGCCAGTGGCACCCCAGTGGCTCTGGTGGCAGCAGGAGGAAAGTGGGGCTTTGCCTGAGGATGTGAGCGGTGCCTCAGGGACAGCCAGGTGCAAGGGAAGGGTGCCTGTTTCGTGTTACAGCCGCAATCTGGCTGGCACTGATGCTCTGGCTGGTGGTCTTCACCCTGCCCCTGCTGCGTGCCACTAGCAGGTGGCCCTTCATGTCCCCTGAGCTGCTCCCGCTCTGTCTAGCAGTGCTGTGGCAGCTGTCCCTACACCAGCATGTCCTGACCACCTGCTGCCATTCCCCGTGCCACCAGCGAGCTGGCCCTGCAGCACACCTCTTCCCCATGCTGGGCAGCCAGACCTGTCGGACATCACTGCCCTCTAAGGGGGAGTAGGGTGGAGCAGCTCCAGCTGGGCACTTTCAGGGGTCTGGAGAGCCTTGACCACCTCCACCTGAACAACAATCTCCACCATCCCACTGCTGGCCACCCAGCACCTCAGTGGCAACCCCATCCACTGGCTGACTTGGAACCACCCACCGTGGCCACCATCACCCCCACCACAGCCCTGGCCACTGCCCAGCCCACCACCAGCACCTCCCCAAGCCCTGCCTGGTTGACTGCGAGGGCAACACCACCTCCCCCATGTTGGCCTGGGCTCTGACGGGGGAACCACAGGGAGGTGTAGGTGACTGGGCATCTACCCTTTCCCCAGCCTCTCCACAGGCTTTTAGGTTGGTTGTTTACCTAGCAATGATCTCACCATCTTTGCCATCTGAGGCTACAGGGAGGCAGCCAGACTTTGCTCTCTCCACAGGGGTAATGGGACATGAGGGCAGCACACTTGAACTTCCAGTTGGTGGGGTTTAACCCCCCTCTGCCAGGCCATTAAAGAAAATATTTCACCTTTGCCTGCAAGGAGCCCGATCCCATTACCACCACTACAGGGATTCACTGCTCACAGATGCCCCCAAAACTGCCCCCTGCGGACAGAGCCCTTCACCCCCACTGCTTTGCTGAACTAATGGAGTTCAAATTGAAAATACTTTCAACAACTGTGGTGCTTTTGGGGTGAGATGGTTGCACAAGACAGGCTGAAGCAGCACTGGAATGACCCCACATTCCTCCAGGGCACTGCTGGGAAACAGTCATCCTCTGGGAGCAACTCCTAATGGAAACCAGAGCTAGCAATTCCCATCCTCTTTTTTTTTTTCCTAATCTTGAGGGATAGGCCGAATTTAAGGGACTTCTGATTCCACGTCCTACCTGGAAACAAATGCCTTCTGCAGAGCCTGTCACTTCTACCCTCACACACCCCTTTTTCCTATAGACGTCTAACCTTGACACTGTATACCAGCACCAGGAAAATCCTGTTTCTAAATACCACTTAGCTTTTGAAAGAAACTTAAGGATCAACATCTCACACTTGTTCTGCTATGGCTTGGCTACTCAAAGCTTCCCATACAGGTTCTCCCCATGACCTGGCCCACAGCTTTTTGCATGAGTAAGCAACAGCATCCCTCTGACCTTCACAGGCTGTCGGACAGCCTTGCACACATGACATGCTCCATGGGAGCCATTGCAGGTGTCCTCCCGTAGGGGTTAACCCCTTGAAATTGGTCTCTGCATCACATTCCTTTTCTCCACAACACTCCTTCAGGGCAGAGGGACCTGAAGATCAGCAAGAGGCCAGGGAGCTTCAAGGAAAGCTACACTAGGTTCAAGACTTACAGAAAATACAGATTCTTTTATGTCTCAATTTTGCCCTCAAGCTCATGGCAAAACTTAACATATTTGCTTTTGCAACAGGCAGCTGAAGGAACAGGATGGGATGAGGTAAAGGAGGCAGGGCTCAGCCTGCAGTGATTGAAGCTCTTTCTGTAGGTGCAGGTACCTTCACTTCAGTTGATTTTTACCAATTTGGACATGAAAGAGTTCCAGCTTCAATCACAGAAACTGGGAGAAAATGCCTTTTGCTCTTAGCCTCAGGACAGCCTTTTTTTAACGAGTGGACACCGCTCTTCCACAAAGGCCAGCTCCTTCCCTGCCAGAGTGACAAGAAACACTGCTTTTCTGAGCCTGCTGGATCATAGCCACACAAAACTTCCCACAGCCACTCCAGTTTCACCAATTGCCTTGAACAGGCCCACAACCTGGAGGAATT
Source organism: Ibidorhyncha struthersii (assembly GCA_013398815.1). Taxonomy (NCBI): domain Eukaryota; kingdom Metazoa; phylum Chordata; class Aves; order Charadriiformes; family Charadriidae; genus Ibidorhyncha; species Ibidorhyncha struthersii. The sequence goes on along the minus strand of VZSZ01012197.1, from coordinate 134,112 downwards.
TAAGCACAGAGTGCATGCAAGGTCTTGCACATACCACACGCTTTATTTCAATCCAGTGCCCCAAGCTCTTTTTTCTGTCCGTGCTGCCCGCATACCCCGTGGGTTAACATCAGCTTTTCCTGCATTTAGGCCAAGCATGTGGCCCCTGCCAGCTGTGGTACACGTTGTCTCTCACAGTAAAGGGACAGCTTCCTTGACTTCTTCCTGGCCCTTGCCCTATTTGTATTGCGTGTTGATTGTAAGGTTGGATGAAGAGTCTCCTCCAACTGAAAACAGAGGGAAGGAACAACTCTTTGCTACCTAAAGAGAAAGAGATGTGTTCTCAGAGGCTTGGAAAACAAGGGAGCAGGACGAGCCTGTGAGCTTGTGTGCTCACGAGTGGTACAGGTACGTGCCACAAACATGTGTAGGCACATGGACAATCCTCCATACAGAGATTTAGGGGCAGCTGTTGCTTCGGCACAAGAAAAAAGCACAGCCCTACCTGAGAACAACCAGCACAGCCTTCATTCTTCGTGCTCTTACACGTGCTCAGCTTTCAAACACAGTCCTAGTGTCTTGCCAAAGGGAGGAGGAAAGGGAACATGTATTCCACAGGAATTTCATGGATTGTATCCATTTCCAAACCAAGCCTATTTAATTAGGAAGAAAAGGGAAAGGGACAGGGAAAGGGCAGGAAGAGGGAACAACACAGGGAATGGCAAAAAAAATTTACAATAAAAATATGCTTGCTCCCTTAAGCAATGGCCACCAGGGTCAGCCACACTACACAAATATTCCAAGCCACAGCAGCAGGGAAGTAGCATATTAAAATATGTCAGCCACACGCTGCCTTCGACAAATGGACTTGAAAGAAGAACCAAAGGGGAGCACACCTCACCCCTCTGACCCGGCAGCAGCAAGAAGGGGGTCAAGCCCTTCCCCAGCCTGGAGAAGCAGGGGTGGCAGCAGCAGTGTAGCCTCCCTCCTGCGCAGCGCTGAATGCTATCAGGCAGGAGTCGCAGTCCAACGAAATAACATAAAATGCACAATGGGTTGATCCTGATGAGAGCGCTTCTGAGCCCCATGTTAGTCTTGGCACACTCTTGACAATGCGACTGAAGTGGAGGACTCTTCTTTGTAATTCACGCAGAGCTCAGAGCAGCACTGACTTACTGTAGCGTAAGCGCCCACCCTGCAGACCAGGGAGTCACTTCATGAGGAGTAGAAAAAAAATTCAGCAGGATTTGTCTAAGTTTATGAAAGCAGAAGGAAGGACAGACCTCCTACAGGGTGGGGGGTTGAAGGGAAAAAAAAGAAAAAAAGGAAAAAGAGAAAGAAAAAAGAAAGGACAGCTTGTCTGTTTGGGCTCTGGGATCCTCTCCCACCATGCAGCTCTGAGTTCTCTGCTGACGACAGTCCTATGAGGAGGGAAGGGCACAGCAGCACATCTCTTGTCTCTTACAGCTGGTGGAGGGTTTGTAAGAGCATGTGGCGAGCAAATGAACAGGAGTCAAGAGCACGGTTTGGTCTGTGGAAAGAGGAGAGAGAGATTTAAAATACTAAGTTTCAGAACTGCTTTGTATCTGACTTTGAATGAGCAAATAAACACCATTTCAAACACACTGGGCTTGCATGCCCAGAGGTCTACATCTTTTCCCCTTGGTCATCTCTTCTGAAACCATTCCCTGACCTCCACACAGACCACTGCTTCCCATCCAGAGCTTGCTGTGGAAAATTCTCCTGTTGCTGAGTCCAAGTCAGGGATACAACAGCCAAGAATAAGAACATTTATTTCCACAGGCACAAAAATCAGCAGCAGATTGTTGATCTCTGCAGCCTGGTGTCTCAGTTTGGGTAGTAGGAAGTGGGTGGAAGCCCCTTTCCCTCCCTGCAATGGTATTTTCCGTATAGATTCAACATTTAGGGCCCCAAAACACAGAAGACAAGCTTGCTTGTACTCAAATCTTTTCTCACTCAGTCATCTGCTCTCTTTGACCCAATGGTGACTTTGGTCTCAGGGCTTAAACCTTTAGAAGAGGTCCTCCCTGCCCCTGAGTTCAAGTAACACCTGATGGGCTTTGCTGGGCCACCTTTCTGGGGGTCATTACGAATAGCCCACAGAACCTGCAGACCATTGGCTGCGTGCACCTCGCACAGAGATTGCAATAGCGAGGTCTACCTCACACAGAATAAGCTGCTCCTTGAAACTAGATTATGAAACTATAATCACATCAGGGTTAACATGGGGCTAAATCTCCCTAATACTCCCATCACCTCCCAGTAATGTATATTTCTGTTTCCACAGGCTAGCTGTTCTCTAAGCATCACTGCAACTTCTAGCAGTCTGTATCCATCCATTAGGGAACTTCATCCAAAGAATTTTAATCCAATGTTTTCCACTGTTCTGAGCATGGAAATCGTTAATTTTACCTTCCTCCTACTCTAACACAGCAAACTAACCTTAGTAGCCATGAGGTGTACTCAATTTGAGAAAAGGGGGGGAGCTGAAATAAAGATGGGAGTATCTAGGTAGGAACAAAAAATTCATCTCTGGATTTATAGTACCTGGGCAATAGCTGCAGACATCGTTTGGTATAGTGCTCCATGTATGCTACAGTTTAACAGAAGCACATTCTGGAGAAGAGTTAACTCCTGTTATCACAGAATCATAGAATTGTCTGGGTTGGAAGGGACCTTTAAGATCATCAAGTCCAGCCATCAACCTAACTGTCAAAACCACCACTAAACCATGTCCCGAAGCAGCACATCTACCCATCTTTTAAATAACTCCAGGAATGGCGACTCAACCACTTCCCTGGGCAGCCTGGTCCAACACTTGATAGCCCTTTCTGCAAAGAACTTTTTCCTAATATCCAATCTATATCCACCAAAGAGCCAGTGTCCCTCACTGAACAGACACGACACAACTACAACTAGCAGTTTATCTTCAAAGTGGCTGGGTGAGGTACTTCAGTTGTCATCTTTGGAAGACCCAGCCCTGTTTGCAATGAGCAGGTGTATTTTGTCTAGGCAGCTCCCCATTTTTGGAAACAGAGAGCCTGAACTGCCGATGTTGATCCCAGCCAAGCTCCCTCAGACCCTACTCCTAACACCAAGCCTCCTCTAACACTAAGGAGCTTCCTTACTTGCTGTGGAGTTTAACTGCCTGCCGCTCTGTGCTAAAGGCTGTTTAAAGAGGCCAGTGATGTGATCCAATCCAACAGCAAAGAGTAGCAAAAAAACCCACCCACCAAAAACCCTTCACAACCCCCCACCACCACCGCTGCCAGCAAGTGAGAAGCAGGCAGGCAGATAGCCACATACATTCAGTGTTTCCACCTAAAATACTATGGAAAAGCACATGTGGATTCACAGCACCCTCTTGCGTCCACAAAAGAAAATAAGGACCAACAGCAGCAGAGTAAGATGGATGCTGCTTACAGTCTGTATCCATAATTTTATTATTATTTTTGAACAGACAACACTACCCGCATCATCACAAATTGTCACAAAAGAAAGAGGTAAGCCCCTTGCAGCAAAAGGCAGCAGAGCTGTAGCCTAAACAGCTACATTACAGCTCTAGAAGCCCAAAGGAGCTAACTACAATCCCAAAGGAAAAATCTAGAAGGTATCACAAAAATGCATACAGGTTTGTTGCAAATTAAGGACTTATGGGTTTGACAGAGAAAAGTAGATTCGTTGCATAAACAGAGCTCTGCAAATTACTAGGTTAACCAGTTACAGGTTTGATTTCAGGTTAGGATGCGATTTTGTTCTGACTGAATTCCAAGGAAAGGCAAGGTGTGTAGGTTAATTGAGAAGCTGTTTTAACTGGACTTTGTGGTTCTTGAACTGCTTGTGTTCCCTCCAGGCAACTGCAAAGGATTTAAAAGCTGTTCTCCTTGTTCCCTTAGGGAAAGCATTTTAAGAAATACATATATTTATAAAGCAAAGGTATATTGCTTGTATATAGTGTTGACTTCACTATGCTGCGCAGGACGTAAGTTTCCCTATGACAGTATCACACCTTGCAACAAAGGGATTTCCGAATCGGAGAAAGCTTCAGCTCCAAGAATTTCACAGCACGAGGGGCACTCTCCAGGCTTGGCATTATCACCCTTACACACTGAAGGCAGGCAGACAGATCTGCCTTCTAATGTGAGACTCTTGGCTCTCACTCAACTTTTACAGGACCTCTGAACAATCTCTCACTTTCAGAAAGAGAATTTCCCCTCCTCTACTTACAGAGAAATGCTGGCTATGGATTCAATGGAATTTTTGTTGATTTAACTGATTAAGACCAGAATTTTACACTTATTTTGTCACATACAGCATCATCCACAGATGAAAAGCATTTATTGGTATTTTGCAGCCCTGGAGCTTGCAGGGAGAAACCTATACACACACACAGGGAGAGGGGAACAAGCGTCTGTTGTGAGCAAATTCATTTATAAAGATATGTCAAGTTGAGTTACGAGGCTACTCTAGGCACTGGAATCTGACATAAGCAATTAGAAGGGTCAAATGCATTGAACCAAAGTCGCCTTTTCTGTATTCCCAGCTTCAAGTGATTTAAATCCTCTGTTTAGAAGGCCGGGGCTGATAGACACTAAGTGGTACTTGTTCTGATCAAGCTGGGCCTCTGCATAATTAGCATCTGATGAAGTAGTAAGACATCATTTTCTTCACCCTTTTATTTTAGGGTTGATATTGGATCCTTACGCTGTACCTATCTATGTGATCAACAAGCAAGATCACAGGCACAGGCAACAGTGTAGGAAACAGCAGAAATCCAGTGATCTGTCTGGACAACTTTATATGGCAAGTCATGATAATCTTGCTTAAACCTCTAGTGATTGAGTTGGAGGCATATTATTTGTTCTGTTGGTAAAGCATATGGTCATTGGCTTGTAACTGCCTAATTCTTAGCCTGACCAAGCCAAAGAGGAGACAAACTGTTCTACCAGAAGGGCATCTAGGTTAGTATTTGCATGTGTGTAAACACGCTAGTTTTATTTTCCAAAATTGACCTTAGCATGGCAGGTTGCTGGACACATACCACTGCTATGCATCAGCTTTGACAGCTTCAGCCACATCAACACTTGGAAAAATGCTCCTCCCCTATCACAACTGGCCCACTTCCAATCCCAGTAGAGCTGAGAAAAGACTGACTACCACTATTTGACTGTATCCCCATGTTTCGTACCGGCCATGAGTATTTGATGCCTCTGCCTTTCATCAGCAAGAGATCCTGTGTCTGCATACTACCTTACCTGTACCATGAAAAACAGGAAGGCTTAAGCCTCCGTCTGGAACCTGCTAATAAGCTGCTCTCATCCTACATGGCACATGGTCCATGCTGAGCCAAAGAACCACCGAGTCCCAAATGGATTTCAGACCTCTGCTGGTTTTGCTTAAAGTAACAATTTTGGATTGTTTCTCCCCTTGACTGCTGAAGTTCTTGCTGTCTTGAGGAAAGGACTACTTGGGGTGCTTTTTCTAAATCACATCAATGCTAAAGTTCACTCAGCTTCCACTGTGATTGCATTAGCTGTGCTTTAAGGCATTAAAGAAACTAAAGCTGGTGAGGGTGGGAGGGTGATTCTACACCTATACTAGAAGTAACAACACTAAATAGAAGCAGGCAGTAGAAGCAGCTTCTTCAACACTTATGCTCCCAAATTAGTTCTCAAAAAAACGCTAACCTTGTTACTATAACAGTAGGAACAGTTCCATTTAGGAACAAATCGAGCCTTTGTGTTTTGCACTGTTTTGATCTGCTGGTGTTCAGTGTTCCACAGCATGACAATTCATACTTGGATGATTTGGAGGGTGCAGTTAGATCCTGTGTATCCATAGTTCACTCAAGCAGTGGCTAGAAATGCAGCAGGTTTCCTTAAGCTCAAAACATGTCTTCTGTGACTGGCATTAGCAGTCTCTGCCTCAGTGGCAGTTAGTTGCAGAGCCAGTTTTCCACTATTTCTTCTTTAGGATCAATATTGTTTTACTCTAAACCTTGCTTTCTGGAGTAAGCAAGATAAAAGTAGAGGCCTATTAACCTATAAATCCTTAATTTCAGAATGGATATTTAGTGGGCTTTAATAGAACCGCTTGCATGTAGCTATTAACCCTCAGTTTCACAAGTTCCCACAGAGAAAACTGCATGCAAAGTACAATACTCACTTTGTGACAAAAGCTGAGAGAACTGGGGCCAGGGATTTAGGGAAATAATCCTGCTGGACCATATGGTTCAGGGTCATAAGAATACCATAGAGGCTGGGGACAGCTTTGATCTTCTCTTCACTCTGAGAAAAGGACAAGATGAAGACAATCACTATTTTATCTAATCCACTGTAGTTCACAGAGGCAATGAATTCTCTCTGTTGAATGAAGTGCTCCAATACACTGCAGGAGAGAAAGCTGCTCACTTGATTAAATGCAATGTTCCTCAAGACAAAGGTAGCCAACTCCATAGCCTCCCAGCACCAACACCTGAAATAAAGCAGCATCAAGAACATCCTGCTACATATCAGTTGACAGCAGAAGTAATGGGGAAAGTGAAGTAATGAACTTGCAAGTGAAAGACAAATCTTCTCAGAGGCCCTGTGTCAAAAGTGTTCTCCTAAGGAATTCCACCAGGTTTCAATTTATCAAGAATTCAGTTGCCTTAATTACATAATTTTTCTTGTATTCTTCTCTAGCTTATTTTTATACGATGTCCAGTTCTTCAGCAGGCTTCCTCCAGAACTTGATGCAGTGTTCCCAGAACCAGTCTCACAATTAGGTACAAGATAAAGCTAATACTCATCCCCCTGCTCACATGATGCATAAGTTATTCCTGCTCCTACCATGACACTAACCTACATGTCTGAAGTCATACATTGTTTTCATTTATTTTCCCATTGCCATCCCAACTAAAGCCCTTCATTCTGTAGGCAGGATCTGGACCTGTGTTCCCAGGTGTATGACCTTGTATTTCACGGTGCTAAGAATATCTGTAACTTGGCTGCTTCCAGCTATGTGGATAATATGATGGAAGCTTCTCCCTCTCCACACATGCCTAATTCATCAACAATCCTCTGTATCGGAGGACAAACAATCACTTGACTGATCCTCAAGGGCTGTCTGTATCCCAAGCATTACCAGAAGGAAATACATAAGCCTAACTGAGCACAGGCTGCTATAACAGATTATTGCTATTCTGTGGTTTAGAATTGTCTTAGTCCAAGTTTCCATTCTCAGCTTCTAGGTCTTAAGGCAGTGAGTAACTGCGGTAGCATAAGTAGGCAAAAGTTCTACCTAAGTTTGCAGAAAGAACCTCTCCCCTGTCGTCTCACTGAAAGTAAGGCTACAGGTATTCTAATGCAATTTGCAGGTTTGCTACTGACCTTCTATCTTTTCTCGTGAGGAAGTTTATTCCCTGTAACTACATATTTGACTCTAGTATCTAGGGAAAGATACTCCAAAGCATGATGTTGAATGGTACTGATCTAGCATGAGTTGTTGGATGTATGTTGTTGAGCCATGGGACTAATAGATGCCCTAAAGGATCACGTTAACTAATAATACTGTAGCCTCCTGGACATAGCTTTTTATAGACACTATAGTCCAGCAGCAGCAGTATTTCCTTACCTGACCCTCCCTACCTTTAGGGGATGACTGAGAATGCAGAGCACATTAAGCAGAAGAAGTACAAAGAGCTGACATCTCCTTCATCCCTTGCAATTTGCAATTTCTGCTGGACCTGCAGACTTCCATTGTCCCTGGGCATCAGGCATGCACAGGCACCCAGCTGCTTCCATGGCAACATAATTACCCAAAACCCAGCCAGTCTGGTCTTCAACAGCCTAAACAGACCATAACTTAACTCTTTCCTGTTTCCTCACCTTAAGTAGTCCCATGTGGACCAAGAGGCTTGTGATGAATGCATCCGAATTAAACGTGGCAGAAGTGAAGGCTTTTCTCATCAAGGCATCTAAAAAGATATAAATGCATCATATGAAACAATATAGAAAGGGATGCTATTACAGATTTTAAGACCAAGATTGATCATACAGGACCTCAGGGAATATTAGTTGTTATAGGAGTTTTGGGAGGTAATATTTGCAAAGATTCCAGTTGTCTCTGCAGGGACTAAGTATAACATCTGAAACACTGAGACAGATAAAAACCAGTCCTTAGGTATAAGGCCTGATACAAAGGAAAAGGAAAAAAAAAAAAAACCACACCAACCCACCCCCCCCTAAATTCACACAGTCAAGCTTCATAAGCAATTTGACCCCCATTCTATGCATCACAAAATACTCTACTCAATGCATTTGAACATGCATGCTATGTGCATACATGCATATAAATATGATCAGATGAAGGACAGCAGCAAGAGTTAGAGCCTTAAAATTTTGAAGGTCAGCAAGAATTCACCTTTCATTTCAAACCAAAAAGAATGAGATCACAATGAGAAAACTTGTTCAACTGTTTCCTGAGCTCTCTCAGGACCAATATCCTAGAAGCACGAGATATGCTAGGATCAGAATGAATCTCTACTTTCACTCCACACAACAGTATGGCACAGCTTGGTACTTTGTTATCTGGGGTTTCCTGCTGCCAGGGACAAAACCAGTCAGACACACACTGGTGTCCTTAACACTGAAGTAAGTCACATCATAAAATGAAGAAAGGCCCAGCCACCTGTTGTTTCATGCACTGCTGTTTTCACTGGGGCTTCATCTTTGAAAACCGAAGATATCCTTAGGAGAGTTGTAACTACTTTCTCCACATCAGATGTATCTGTCTGAAAGACAAAAAAAAAATATATACATAAATCAAGGGTTATTCAGTTCACTGCTCGCCAGCTATAGAAGATGGGTCTCTGCTAGGGCTGTGACAAGAATTACAGCCTTCGGCTGACTGACATCAGTTTTGCTTTGGCCATATCACAAGGCACGAGCAACACTGTGAAACAAAGTCACTGTATGTAGAAGCTCTGGTGCCAGTGTAAGCATCATCAGCTTCCATATGGTTCCTCGGGATCACTGGGCAGAAGACGCAAATTAGGTCTCAAGACAGAAAGTTATCACCTCTAAGGATTAAATGATTCTGAGAGAGAATCAAGCACAGAAGACCACCAGCGCACCCACCTGCTGAGCTATCAGCACAGAGCACTTTGGTCCTAGTCGCAGCAGCTTTTCTGGTGATGGGAAAGCAAGGAATGTGGCAATGTCCACAGGAGGAGATGGCACTGGAGCTGAATCCTGAAACAGGCAGAATCCATCTCAAGTTTACTCTCAGAAGTAAATAAATTGGTTCAGCCGCAAAGGCACATAGGACAGGTCAGGACACAGGTACATCAGGTCAGTATTTGTTCAATTTAAAAACTATTTGAGGCTGGAATGAGTCCAGAGTTGGAATAGCCAGAATACGTTAGCATGCCTGCATAGCATTGCACATACAAGGTTCCCATCATTTTCTGGCCATGGGAAGACTTTTTCTACCTGTGTTCATTACAACTGCTACACAGCCTTTCCCTCCATGCATGTGTGCACATGCACACTTTAATAAAACATGTTTCCAAGTCATCCATTTTGTTTACTTTCTGCGTGTTATCTCCCTGCCTGTTACTACAGTGCCAGCCTGCGCAGGAATGTGAATGCCTGCCAGCACTCCAAGTTCAAACTCACTCCAGATCTCATTTCCTCCTTTACTTTCCTTCAGCTGAGGAAACAGGAATGCATCTGGAAGGAAGCTTACCTGTGAATCAATTATCTTCTTAGGAGTCACTGGCCCCTGTTCTCCCTGCCCTCTCTCCTGCAGTTGTTGCTGTTCTTCCTCCTCATCATCATCATCCTCTGCTTCCTCCTCTTCATCATCCTCCTCCTCCCCTTCATCATCACTAAGGTTTGAGTTACATGTTACATCAATTACACACTTGTAATTCCTGTATATTGGAACTCAAACATTTTTTCAAGAACAAAAAAAAGCAGTCTTCCCTCAAGTCTTACCACAAGAAGTACATCTCCATCTACAACAGATTAAGACGACACTCAGGCATCAGTGACCCGGTTGACAATGGCAACCAAATAGTGAGGAATACAATCAATAACTAACACTAAGATAAGTCCATCAATGAAAACAAGACACAAGGCTTATCCTGCCTATGGAATCCCTTGACTGTGCTCTACACTGCACACTCAGGCCAACATCCATCTGCAATGTTACAATTCTTATTTTAAAAGAGATTGGTGAATGAAAGTGTTGCTGAAAATTCTTGGAAATTTTCTGATTTAAACTCTGGTACCCTGCCTACCTCAAAGATCCCAGCACAGCTGCCATATTGAAGCCTTCAAGGATCTCCTGGAGTTGCTCACATCCCTCTTCTCCCAGACAGTTACCTAGGTTGATAGAAGAAAGGTATTAGACTTAACAGGCACATACAAGTTTGCTCTGCAGGATTTAGATGTATATTCTTGTCTATATCTTATTTCTGAAACTGATCAGTTATCAGTCATTTCTCCATAACACCTCAGAGGCAGCAATGCAGATTTCAGTTATCAGAATCAGTTAAATAATTTCAGCAGTGTTACACAATGGTTGGAGACAAACAACCCCCTAATTTTTCTGAGTGTCTTAAAGAGACTTCCTACTAGTTCTATAAACAGCTCTTGCTCTCAGCAATTCTAAAACAAGGACACACGGTACAGTACCACTGAAATGCAGTGACCCAAGGTATGAACAGCAAAAGCCAACACTGATCAAAGTTCCCCCACTCCTCTGCAGAGATGTGCACAGAGGTTTTTCTTTGCAAGCATGAAATATATAAGATCACAATGAATAATGAAAAAAAATTTACTGAAAACAGGTATAGGTATCAGTTTAATCTTTCCACCTTAAGAGATGCACCAAAACTCCTTAACTTTAACAATTAACTGAGTTCATGGCTTAAGAAAACTTTCAGGCTCTAACTGCTTCTTGTCCCAAGATCATCCAAGTTCAGCTACTCTCAGAGTACCATTTTTAGAATGCTGACAATTGCAAGACTAGAACATGTGATATTGTCAACATTCTTTCTAGTGGTTTCTAGTCGGGATCAGACCAGACATATTTTGATCTAGCAAACTTACATACCATTGAGATCCAACTTCTCCAACTCTGCCTTATCTTCAATAGCTTCTGCAACAGTCAGAGCTGCATCTCGTTTGATCTCACAGAAGGACAAATTCAGTTCCTAAGCAGAAGAACATTCGTTTGCAGAATTCCTATTAACATCTATCATCCCCATAAGCTTCCTGTGCTCACAAGTGTCCTGGAAAGACTCATTTGAAGAGGCTCCAAACTAAAAAAAAGTATTTTTAATTGGAAATATAAAGTGACACACACTCCTACTTCATATACCAAAAGAGGCATTTTGAAACATACTACTGTTGAGAGCAGCACTACTGAAGGTAACCAATTTACTAAAATAGCCACAGAGACCACACCATTCTGACTGCTCACTTAAAAGGTAGCAGACATTTCAGTCCTTAGCTATCAGCTGCCTGGAGATCTTCACTTATTCAAGGGTCAGAAGAGCATTCCAGAATTCACACACCAGTAAGTCTTACTGAAGAAGGGTAGCTACTATACTAAATGGACTGCACATTTGCTTTTGAACGCTTAGGTTGCAAGTTAAGGCCTTCGAAAGACAAGCTATGAGTGGTACTACTTCTGATAAACACAGCCAGCAGAGAAACAGTGTGAACAGACTAGTAAGAGTAAAGTTATTCAACAGCCAGGTGCCACCCCCCACCATTCCACATTGTGCTCAATCAACCCTTTCCTGAGAAGAGATTTAATATTAACAGCAAAAGGGAAGCAGTCCTTGAACAGAATGAATCAGCTACGATTGCTTCACGCTACCCTCCCTTAACCACTTCTGCTCTAGAAAAAAGGATTTAACTTCCAGCTGTTCATCTCCCATTACAATCCTTACCTAAGTTTTCCTGGGGGATTCAGACATAAGTTCCAGTAGAACCAGCAGAAGCCTGAGCAAGGGATCTCGCACCGCAAAGCACCTACTTCTTTCTGTACCAGGTTCATATATGTAAATAAATACTAGCACTTGGATGATTTTTGTCTTTGACTGTAAGCTTGCAAGGTTAGGAATTACGTGTTCAGCATCTGTCCCAGGGCAGCTGTGACCCATGGCAGGTGCTTCTAGAGATCCCAGTTTTCCTACATTACTGACTGGACTCAGGCCTGTCTAGAATGTTGTCAAATACAAGTCCTATGCAAATACTGATGTAGGAGGCTGCAGTATTGCCAAAAACCTAAAAATATTTGGACCTTTGCTACATACCCTAACAAGAAAAAGCATTAACTGTATGAACTCTGAAATGCTGAAGAGATTACAAGCTGTTCATGAAGAACATCTCAGTCACCATTCATGACCCTCTGAGAGGTTCTAAGAGCAAGTACTTCCATTATCAGATTTCTTGAATAGCACCTGCTGACCTGAACCAACAGCTTCAAAAACATCAAGTGGAGACTAAACAGATCACTGGTACATCCCCACATACAACAGACCTATCTGGATGGGGCAATGCCACTGATCTACAATACAGCTTATTGCTTTCCAGTTGTGAGTGCAGAGCCTGCATTGAAGTGAATCCCTTGTTAAAATAATCCGTAGTGGTAGGAGAATGGACCGAAAACCAGGAAATGGGACACAAAGGATTTTCAAAAGGGATTCAAAGCTGAACAGCAAGACGACAATACCTTTAATTTATGAAGCCCTTTAACAGCATCAGCAATAGCAACAGCACCCTTTGAACGCACCAGGCAGTCTCCAAAGTTGATCACTTCAATTTGCCGAAGCACCTTCAGAGTCTGCAAGACAGCACAAATTCAAAAGTACAGACATGCAAGTAAATGAGTGTCATATCAATCCTGGAATGTCATCTTTCCTGCTGCAGTGTGGCATGTGGCTCCAGCAACCCAGAGGTGCTAACGCTAACTGTATTCGAGAAGCCTGTGAGGCAGAAGACAAACCCAAAGCAACTGCTTAGAACAACTCACCTCTGCCATGGCGACAGCTCCTTTCCCTGTGAAGGTGTTGTCATTCAAGTTTACAACCTTCAGCAGTGGATTGATAGCAAAGGCCTGGGCCAGTGCCCTGATGCCAGGATGGTTAATTCCATTCTGTGGCATATGGACCTCTTCTAGGGTCCCAATGATCTGGGAAAGGATGCAGATGAACAAAAGCTGTTAGGAGACATACTTCAACTCAAGAGTATAGTGCTCTGCTCTTTAGAATTTGATTAAAATTGTTTTCCTCCAATTCAAAACTCCATTAGCTCTTCTACTTAGAACTATTTACCAGCAATTATGTCACAAATCTAAGCGAAGTTGCAAGCTCAGGGCAAGTGTCAAATTAATATAAAGTCCCCAATTGTAAGAGTCCCAGGTAGCATCCTCCTAGTGTCTGCTCTAGGATACCTTAAAACAAGACTTCTTCACCTGTGGTTCAACAACCCTGAAACAGACCAAGCAACATCACTGGATACAATATTTTAATTAAGATCTACATTTTGCCCTGACTGCAGAAGCAAACCCATATGCAAGTTAATATGAACACTGTTTATGGACTAAACAGCATGTCACAAAAACATAGCAATGAATCCCATTTTGGTAGTGCCATTCAGTCTGAATTCATTATGAATCACTTTGTTATGTGCCTCTCAAGTATTTAAAAACTCTTATTTTTGCCATGATTGCTGATTAGTGAAAATCACATCCAGACAGGTCTTTACAAAAAAGAACAGCCACTAACCTGCAATATCACTGCTAATGATATGATATGTTAATCATATGATAATGAAAATATGCATTAGAACTCAGAAGTTGCCTTTAGCAGCAGTGGAGGAAGGAAAAGGAAACTAGGTGGGCCCAACCACAGTGAATTCTCTTCCTCCAGCAAAACTGAAAGTTGGCCAGTGACAGCTGGAGAAAGCTAGGCACCATTTAGAGAACTCAGAGGATGATCCTAGCGAAAACACTAGGTTGCTTCTGCCAGATAACTGAACAACTAGGCAGAGAAGCACTCAAGAGGTCAGCTGGTACACCTACCCCAGTGCCAGACAACCTCCATTAGCACAGAGGGAGGAGAAGGAATAGGACTACTATTAATCTACTCAAGAAATTCCTGTTTCTCCCTCAAGAACTACTTTACACAGCCACTAGTTATGCGTTTGGAAGCTTATATCACAAACTTCAGTCATTAATTCTAATTGCACTTGTTGAAGACTCCAGTTTCAGCAGGAAACATCACTACTTTAGTGAACCACCCACTGCCTCCAAGCTGAAGCAAGCTCTGCGTGCATTACCTTTAATATGAGCACTTAAGCACACCTTGCTCCAATTTGCTGTCAAGCAGCTCTGCTTTGGTACTTACCCCAAAGGCTTCAGCCAGGGCAGTGGCACCATCATTCTCCAGACGATTTCTGCCAGCCACAAATATTTTCAAAGCAAGAGGTTTGCCCTGGGCACTTGATTTCCTATGACACTCTTTCAGAGCAGCTGCTAATATCTAGAGATAAAACAAGCAGTTTATAATACCTCAGCATCTTGTTCTGAAGGAATCCAAATGTGCTTTGCATGTCCAGCTTTCAAGAAATACTTTGGTCACTATTGAAATGCACCTGCTTCTATAGTAGGGTATACAGTAAATCTGTCTGTAACTACAACACTTGCACACTACAGTCTTAGACAAGAAATTGTAATTTTTCAACATTAGAACATATTGATCCCACTAAGAACATTTGATCTTCAACAGGTAAAATTATAGGGTCTTGGTGATAATGACAGTCCTGGTTTTTCACTTCATCCAACGGGCACCCTTCAGTGCTAGACTTGGTAATACTGTTCTCTCAAATCCAAGGCTACTAGCTTTCTTGACGTGGAACCTAATGTTTAGGATAGAACTGTTTCCCTATCCTGGAAGCCACATGAGCTTTTCTTATTTCAAAAATTTATCCATGAAAACATGTACAGAGAAGGGATTTTGAGACTGGAGAAATGGGCCAACAAGAATCTCATTAAGTTTAAAGGGAAATGCAAAGTCCTGCAAATGGGGAGGAATAACCCCATATAGCAGCATAAGCTACGGGTCACGTGAGGGCAAAATAGCTTGGCAGAGAAGAACCTGGGGGTCCTAGTGGGTGAGAAGTTGACTACGAGCTAGCAGTATGTGCCTGCAGCAAAGAAAGTCTACTGGTCTGCCTTGGGAAAAGCATTGTCAGCAGGTCAAGTGAAGCAATCTTTCTCCTCTACTCAACCCTGTGAAATGCATCTGAGTATCGTGTCCAGTTCCAGGCTCCTACATAGACGTACTGGGGTGAGTCCAGCAAAGGGTCTCAAGGATGATTAAGGAATTGGAGAATTTTACATATTGGGAGAGTGCTGAGCGCTGGCATTATTAAGGCCGGAGAAGAAAAGGCTCTGGGGGAGATCTTATCCATGTGTAAGAACAGCCAGAATAACAGGCCGGGGGGAGAAGATGGTGTAAAAAAGGCAGAGCCAGACAGAAATGCACACAAACTGAGGCAGACAAAATTTTATTTACACACAAACCCCACTTTTCTACTGCGAGGGTTGTTAAAAACAGGGCTAGACTATCCACAGAGCCTGTGAAGTCTCCATCCTTTGAGATATTCAAAACCTGTCTAGACATAGCCCTGGGCAACCTGGTCTAGTTGCCTTGAGCAGGGGAGTTGAACTAGACAATCACCAAAGATCCCTTCCAACATCAACTATTCTGTGATTCTGTGTAGGGCAGTCTGAAGCCAAGTCCTGGCTCTGACCTCATTCCCCAAAAGGAGACAACCCTTACCTTGCCACCACCAATGCCCATGCCACAGTTATTGAGCTTGAGTTCCTGGAGGGTGTAGCACGCAGAGCTCTTCAGCAGCGCCTCAAAGCCACGCACACCGTCTGGCCCAAAGGCATTGTCACTCAGATCCAGCTCCACCAGCTGGGCTCCAGCAGTGATGAGTGCATCTCCCAAAGAGATCTGTAAGGAAACAGATGGCAGTGGGTGGGAGGGAGGGAGTGGATTGACTTTTAGTGACAGCATCACTGCAGTGCCTAGGTATGACAGTGATGCTGCAAAAAATTTCCACTCTGAAGAATTTCAATAAAACTTTACAGCTAAAGCTGTGCAAATTAAGCTAAAGATAACCATAAGGCAGTCACCAAGAAGTTATCCCATCCCTTTAGGTCAAATACACATTTTTCAAAGTGAGTTTCCCCCTCTACGTTGCTAAAAAA
Organism: Ibidorhyncha struthersii; assembly: GCA_013398815.1. Lineage (NCBI taxonomy): Eukaryota > Metazoa > Chordata > Aves > Charadriiformes > Charadriidae > Ibidorhyncha > Ibidorhyncha struthersii. The sequence goes on along the minus strand of VZSZ01012197.1, from coordinate 117,831 downwards.
TATTGGTTTCATTCTGTTGAGTTTATCATGTTCTTGCTTCACAGGACTCAAGGAGGTGGGCAGCTCTGTAATGCTTTTTGAAGAGATGGCCATATGCTTTTACTTAGAAAGCTTAGTTCCCATTTCTGTCTATTGGATGATGAGGATATTTTCCCCAGTGATAAGCTTCTTCACTAGCACAAACTTGCATTTAGCCTTTTATCAAGTCTTCTCCACCTCATACAGGAGCAGCAAAGAAGAATCACTCACCTATTCTAAGACACTGACTGTTAACAGCATAGAGAAAGATCAGCTCTGTGCTAAAAAACATATTCCCACAAAGAGCATGACAGATGAGAAAAGTTATATGAGTCAGAAGTCTCAGATCTAGTTTTTACTTACCAAAGCAGGAGGGATCTCAGACCTTAGTCTCCCTGTGAACATGTCACTCCAATGACACCTCTAAAATAAGAAACATACAGATAGAAACCATTAAAAATATGTAGAACACCACAGTTGTACAGAGGTTTACACATACAAGCTGCATTACATGACTGGGGACAGCTTAATACTGTCTGCCTTCCCTTGGGCTTGTCATTTCATTGTACTGAAGAGCTATGAGAACTAACATTACAATTACTTCACTTGCAAGGACATAAAGCCACTGAAATGCATACTGTAAATAACATTATACAAGAATTCTTGCTTGCATTCACGCTGGAATTCTTTTCTGCAGAGAAAATTACCACAGGAAAAAAGCAGCAGGAAACTGAAGGATACATTAGGAATGCAGATTTTACTAAGGTATGGAGCTCAACAATCTGGACTTGCTTGAAAAGCCACACTTGGGTGATTAACGTGAATCAGTGTTTCACACGCCTCTCCTGCAAAGGACAGTGCCTCTAGCAGCACAGCATCCTCCTAACATTAAGCTAGAACGGCAGCTGGGAAACATAGCCTGGACACGGAAGAAACTCCTGGTGTATGTCCCTCCATTATTTCTTCCCCATTAAGGCACTCTCTGAAGATTCATTCTTCAGAAGATCTGATCATTCTCCAGAAGATATGATCCAGTTTTTCCATTAGAACTTAAGTTCTGTTGCCACTGTGCTTTGTTTACAGACGCTTCCTCTGCAGAGAGGCTCTTCCTTGCACAGGTTCCCAGCTTTAATAAGCCTTCTGAACAGCAACAGTCAGGAATGCAGAAAGCATTCCCACTATCCCAAAATCCCCAAGTTCTCCCATATTTTCATATGGTTGTCCTTCCTACTGGAAGAACCACCAAGCAAGCTTTGGGGCTAACTCAAGGCAGGCTGCTGCAGGAAGAGCGTAGATAGACCTTCAGTATTTCTACATTACTTCTACCCCTTCACCACCACCCACTTGAGGATCTCACCTTGAGCTCCGATTTTTTTTCCAAGGCTTTGGCGATGACCTTTGCTGCCTCTACACCCACTGTGTTGCCTTCCAGGCGCAATGCTTCCAGGCCATCAAATTCCTCAATTTGCTTGATCACTTCTTCAGCTGCAAAAAGCAGACAGACTAGTTGGCCTTTTACCTAGCATCTTAGGTACCACAGGAACACTCTGATGCAGCAACACTTGCTCAGCTCTACCCTTAGCAAAAACAACTGAACAACATTACCTGAAAGAATCCTGAAGCAGCAATGGGAACAGAGCTAAAGCATCAGGTCGCTAAAGAGAACGTTCTCTATTCCCCACCCTGCCTTTTCATAATTTATTTCTAGTTCTGTTCGCCAACAGCTATTCTCCTATTTGCAAAAGCAAGTTTCTTTACTTCCTAAGTAAGATTCCTCCCCCATCCAGCACACAGTTTAGAAGCTAGAGTGCATGTGCTTACAAAGATGCAAGGACTAAGCTAAAAGCAGATGGGAATTGGTGCCACATCAACAGGAAGATGTTCCTACTGACTGGTAAAAGTAGATGCCCGTTTAGCGAACATGTCAGGGTGGAACAATTTAACTCTAGAGTAATCCTCTGCAAGACACAGGAGCAGGCTGCAGACTCTCTGCTGTCAATGGGGACTTGTCATCATCCCCAAGCTCCAAAGCCTTTCCCCATAGTTCAGTGACTTTGCACTACTAAAACAGCATACAAAAAAGCATCACCTTTGGAATCAGTAAAAAAGGTACGCACTATAGCAAATAACCTCTCCAAAGAACATGCTGTTTCTTGGTGTGGCAGAAATGTTGATCTAAGAATATATACATATTGTCCAAGTATTTACTACATTAGCAGCCACCGCAAGATATTTTTAATTGGGAAACACACATACACCAGCAAGCGAGATATTCCAAAAAAAAAAAAAGACCCAACAAGAATCTAACAAATTGGTCAGAATTTGGGAAGAAAGTGGACTATCATAGCAGACTAACATATCAGCCTATTCCTCTGTGCAGGTCTACTTGTCCCAAGAGATCTCATCCACTCGCTGACTGTTTTAAAAGGAGCACTGACTTCTAACGCACAGGGATGGTCAAAAGCACTTGGAGAGAACACTAAGAAAAGAGGAATTACACACCAGGGAGCCAAACGCCAATTCTGCCAGCTGTAGCACTGCCAGGGCACCAGGTCAAAGCAGGGTACAAGAAGGGAAGGAAAGGTCTCTATCAGAAGCAGCTGTAGCTGATGACCTTTGCATCACAGCTAATACTATGACAACTTGTCTGTGCAGGATTAGCAGGAGGTTTACCACAAGACTTTAGAACTTCAGGGAGACAATTCCCAAATACAAGGGTATTTTCTCTTACCATCTTCAGCTGTATTGAGTTTAAGGCTCTGGCCTTTGAAGCTCAACTGTCCGCCACCAACTTTGGTTTTGGCGAGTGACTCCGCAAGCTTAGTGATGTCTTCTGATGCCATGTTTCTGCTTTTCCAAATGTTAAGAGCTGTCAATTAAAAGAAATTGTCAACATTAAAAAAAAAAACAAACTACAATACATAATCTGTACGAATAATCATATTTATTTTAACACTAATGTAGTTTTTGTTCCTGAGATATCTGAGCTTTCAGTGCCATTAGTGTTTTCCCCATAGCTCACTTATGACAGCTAGGCTACATTAATATTTCAAAGTCAGCCAGTCAGATGGTGTTGATTCTTCCCATACTGATGAGACTTGGGTTTTGATGGAGTTGTTATACTTCATAAATAACCAGTAGCTAAAAACTATGGGTTAAGGCCACATTAAGACATTACTCTTTGCACAACACTTTTACAATTCAAACATAACATTCTTCTCTCTCCAAACCCCATCCTTTAATTATACATGCTGCACATTTCCCCTGTTCTCCAAAGCAAGCTAGAATGAACACAACTGTTTTTCCTTTTCAGTGATATCCCCAGAAGTGCCCTTGTCAGCACAGTTCTAGAACCACCGAGTTGCTGAAAACGCCATACGTGTTGCATACAAAACTCCGTTTTGCAGGTTGTCTTTTCTTTCGGATGTCCCACACACGTTAAACAGGATGATCTTACACTGATGATGGATTAGTGAACATTTTGCCTTGAGGCACAGGTTTAAAGCTAGCCATGCCTAGTAGCATCGGCATACCATTATTTAATGAATATTAATCACTGCGTGAAGTAACTGGCCTCCATTCATTCATCAGGGTAAACAGCACACATTTCTTATCCCAGCACCTCCGCTGGGATAAAAGACTACACACAACTAGTGCTTGGAAGCAACATACTTATAAAACAGACTTCAGGTGTCAGAAGGGATGAAGGTTCACTGTTACAACAGAAAACTGGTTTTCTTCCATTCTTGTCTGACTTCGAAGCGGCCCCACACTCTTGCAACCTTTTGAGCTCAGTGCTGGTTTTAAAACACTCCCTAAACGAACTTTGTACATACATACTTTCCTTCTGATACAGAGCCGTGAAGCCGTCAGCTTCCCCAGAGTACAGCTTCTCTTCAGCTTTCATTAACTTTAGTATTGCGTTTGCACATGGGCCGGGGAACATCTCCAAGGTTGATCATCACTTTTCCAGGATGACTGTCCTCCCAAGTAGGTGCAGCCAGTAGGGAAATGCTCACATTACTCCACTCCTACCAGGCCAGACAGACACTAGACTGATAGACATTCCCAACCTCTGCCAATCCAACACCGAGAAGGAAGAGAGAACATCCTCCAACCCGTGAGGGCTCCACCAGACAGGAACAAAAATTAGGATCCGAAGAAGTCAGTCTGTTCACCTAGTTCAGTTATTAACTTTACTTTTAAATACCTCATCACCCTACTGTTTAAAAAATGAGTTCTGTTCTACTATGATGCCCTTCTACACTCTACGACTGTACTTACTCCCTTTGCTTCTCTTTCCCTTAAATCCCCTTTTACTTTCTTCACCTAGCACACAGGCCACTTCCCAATTTCAACATATCACTCCACCATCACATCCTGAAGCATGCTTTATTGCAAGCACGCCAGCCACACCCAATTGTCAACCTACCAGAGGTCTCTTCGCTGCTAGTTCTTCCGCAGGGAAGGCTTAAAAAAAAAAAAATAAAAAATTGAAGAGTTAGTATGTGTGACAAATACAAACGAGAACTGGAAATGCCCGAGGAGAGGTTTCCTCATTACCGTAGGCTTCCCCATGGCCAAAAAAGTTAGTCCAGCCTACTGCTTTACTTACAACGGTTTGTCCACGCCAAGGAGACAACAGGGCCGGGTACCTGCTGAGCTGTCCCCAGGGGGTGTGTGGGGGGGGTGGTGCCCGCTCGGCTCTCCCGGCCCCGGAGGGCCCAGCACCCGG
>VZSZ01012197.1:46403-107128 GCA_013398815.1 Ibidorhyncha struthersii | reverse complement strand
GTTTTTTTTTTTCCCCCCCCCCCCTTTTTTTATGGTTTTGACAGTTTCCGGGGGGGCGGGGGGGGTTTTTTCCCCCCCCCCCCCCCTTAAAGTCGCCTCCGAGTCTCCTGGAGATGCGTGATTTTTATTTAAGCGGATGGGGGGTGGGGAAGGAGGAAGAGTATGTTTTGGTTTGTTTTCCTTTTCTCGGGGAAGCCTGGCTGTCTCCTGCCGCGGGAGACCCCTCCCAGCGGCACCGGGGTGGGGGGGATGCCGGGATGCGGGCGACCGGCCGAGCCGCGGTGTGGTTGCGGGAGGCGCCGCCGGCCCCTCTCCGCCTTGGCCGGCCGAGATGGCTCTTTTGTCCGCGGCCGCCGCTAGGCAAGGCCGGGGATTGGCGGCCTAGTGCTGGGCATGGGGGGAGGAGGTGAGCGGGGGCTCCCGCTCCACCCGTGGGGGAACCGGCCCTGGGATTTAATTTTTAAAGCGAAGCAGGGGAAGGCGAGCTGGCTGGGCACGAAACCAAGAGCAAATGGCCGAGGGTTGGGCAGCGTCACCCCACCGCCCCCTCCTTATGCCCCGTCTGCAATGCAGTGTCCCTCGGGCAGGGCCCGGAGGTCTGGGGCAGGAGGAAGGGTGGCCCACAGTACGTGCGGCTGTTACGTGTGGGGTGGCCTGCAGTAAACAGTGTTACGTGTGGAGTACCAGTCTAGAGGGAGTGGAAAATGGGGTGATGTGGGCCAGGGTGATTTCTTGAGGCTTTGGCCACTATCCCCATCCCCCTCCTGGGGAAGCATCTAGTTGATGATGCTTTTATTTTCAGCAGGCGGCAAGGGGGTCATCGCCACCTCACCCTGTGTTTGCTGGAGGTATTGCTGGGGGAAGCTGGTGGTACCCCGATGCCAGCTGCCCCAAGGGTGGTGTGGGGCAAGAGCGGGACTAGCAGGGTATGGGAGAGCTGCCACGGAGGTACCTTGGAATGGCCGGTGCCTGGAGGGACAGGATTGTTAGAGCTGGTGGGCATGGCATGATGGTGGGAATCCTGAGAGTGTTCAAACCCAGGGAGTGGGGCTTGGCAGAGATCAGCCATGGGAGTGAGCGGGAGCCCATGTTTGTAGTGGGCTGTGTGGCTTGTCCTCTGCTTGATGTGTGTCCAGTTAGCCGTTCTGCTGCACCACCGAGGTGGCCAAACTGCAGCCAGTGAAAGACTCCATGTTTGCAGACTAGCACATCCTGGAGCCTTTTGCCTGGAGGAGAGTGCACAGACCCTGGAGCTGAGCTCTTGTCTCAGCTCTACAACCTGCCACTTGAATCTTGGTGCACTTATTTCTGGCTGAAATGTTACAAAGCCTGAAAGTCGGTCAAGTGTGAACTCATTGCCATCCCAGAAATACAGTGTGAAAAACTTTGCCCAAATTCAGCTCTAGCAGGGTTGGAAATAAAACCAAGGTCCTTGATAACATAAACTGAAGTCTTTCCGTTCATCTCATAATGTCTCATAGAGTGCATTCACCCAGTTTGTGATTGAGTCACCCTGTTTACTGGCTCGTGTTTCCTTCTGAAGGCAAGAAAACTATTTTGCCTATCTGCAGCATTTTATTTCTGTCCAGCAAATAGTTTGTAACTCATTGACAAACTCTGAAGAAAGTCCTCTCTAGATGCAGGACCAGAGAGGATAAACATCTCCAGACTGAAAGGATAAGGGCTTTGTAGTGCAGATATAAATACTCTGGATTTGAATTCTGCTGGTGATACGAGCAGACAAGTCTGAACAGACAGATTTGGGGGGGGGGAGGACGCTTAGGCACACTGCTTTGTGAAATGTTTTCCGCTGTGTTTCTAAAAATATTTAAAAGACCAAGAAAACAAAAGCTAAACAAGCTCTGCGCTTAAAATTAATTATGCATCAGCCGTGATATGGTGTGCAGCAGAACCGAAGTGTTGCACGTATGGGTGGCTGTGTGTTGGGTTTGCTCGCGTAAGGAGTGTGCAGCTTGGTCCAAAGGTCGAATGAGGCACAGTGAAGAGGGTGGGACAATGAGGGGAAACTGAAGTGACCTGAATTTGCCAGGGAGGTGGCAGGGCAGGAGGTGTGGGGAGCAAAAGGAGGAGTCCGAATGATAGCCTCCAGCTGCGGTGGGGCAGGCAGGACAGGGGAGAGGTCTACCAGGCGTGGAGGAGGGTGCTGGTGTGGGGTCAGATTGAAAGGGAAAGGTGGTTGATCCCGAGAGATGTGAAAGAAGTTGTTAGGGCAGCAGCATGTGGTGCGCATTTTGAGAGTGTTGCCTTGAGGAGATGAGTCTTATGTGCAAAGTCGTGACATAAGTGTGAGGGTGTGACAGAGCTTTAGCAGAGGAAGTGGTCACCCACTTGCAAGGAGAGAGGAATATGTGGCAGCATCAGGGAGCAACAGTCTGGAGGGGAGGTCAGGCCTGTCGTTTATGTCTAAAGAAGGCAATGGAGGGTCTTGGGTTGGAGAATGTTCACTGTGGAAGATGAGGAGGGGACTGCAGAGAGTAAACAGCATGCAGGGCACAGAAGGTTTTTTTACAAGGGTTTTGTAGCAAGGATCAGAACTGTAGCTGGGTATTGCGGAAATTACAGAGATGCAGTCGGTTGGTCAGCCATCCACGTGAAGCCAGGATGGAGATACGCATGTTGGATGCAGTGGGGATGGTAGTGAGGAGAGAAAAAATGAAGAGGAGCTCCGGGATACAAGAAGAGTTGGGTAACTCTAGGAAGGAGACAGACCTTCTGGAGGCTTTCCCCGTAGTTCTTTGGCTCCACTCCAGCTCTTGGTCAGTAATGTTTGAATGCCCTTCTCTGTGGGCAAGCAACAGTAACCAGTTCTCATTGTGACACGTGCCCACATCTGCTGTGTAGGATGTTTTAGCAGTGGGGTCAGGGTAGCTGGGAGAACAGGTACTGATCTCTTCTTTGCTCCTTGCAGTAGTATTTTAAGAGCTGAGCTCAGAAGCTGAGGTTGAAGTAGGCTGTGCGTATCAGAAGCTTTTCAAGTTGATGATCTGTTTTGTGGATATACATAATTGTGAAGGTGTGCCACAGCATTTTTGGAGTGCAGCCATTGACTTTGTGATGGCCAGCCAGTGTTTAACTGCTCTCCCCACAGTCACCAATAATCTTCCTTTTCATCAGATCTGTGGGCTGCTGCTTCACTTCTCTGGCTTTCGTTCTCTCCAGCGTGGCTCATGTCAGGAAGCAGCAAGAGTAGGGCTGTTCCTCCAGGAAGGACAAGCTAGGAGCTGAAGGTGGTGACAGGCACCAGCAGTGCCCTTACTAAGTAGGGTACAGTCCCTGAACAATGCAGGCATTACAAGATGCTGCTAGCAGGGGTCCATCAACAGTCCCAATGAAGATGAGGTGGTGAATCGGGTCCAGGGTCCACCCAGCAAGTCCAGTGGTAGTTGATGGTGCCAGAGACAGGACTGGAGACAAGCTGCCTACAGCGTAGGTCCAAAGTTTGTCCAGGAGATGGGACTGAGGACAGGTATACCTACAGTATAGCTCAGATGAGGCAGTATGCCTGGACCTGAGCTTACATGGAGCTCCTAGACCATGGGCAGAAAGTGCATGAGGGGGGGTCTGAGATGAGTCTCTTTGGGGGATTTAAAACCTGTTAGTGCATTCAGGGCCCAGACAGCTAGAAATTCCTCTTTCCTCCCTGTCCTTTCCCCCATCAGCCTTTGGGAGGGTCCCCTTTTAACTCCTCCTCTACCCCCCAATTTATCTCTTGTCATTTCCTGTGGTGGCTCTTTCCCCCCTCTTGTCTCTGATGGCCCTCGCAGTTCTCTCCTACACTGCTCTGGGGTTGCTCTGTCCTCTTTTGTGGCTTTCACTGCTGTATATGTGGAAATGGTTCCTACTGCTCCTCTTCACCTTGTCTATTCTCTCTTACTTCTTCTGTCTTTGTAGAATTTCATGCAAGGAGGAATATCAAATGAATTGCCTCTGTCTCTTTTTTCAACACCTCAAGCCGGTCTGCCTGTAGCGTTAGTGATCATATTAACCTCACAGTCTCCTTGTTAAATTTCCTTCTTTCTTCCTGATTGCTCATTATCCAGGCTATTTATAAATCATTCCAGACCTTCTGTTGGTGGTGTTGTACTGAAGTCTACCTGCTCTTCACCATCGCTTCTGTTAAAAGCCTTTATAAAGATGCTGATCATCACTCACTTTGTCTGTTGGCTTTCCCTTTCTTGCTGTGCTGCCCATTCCGTTACAAATGCAGCTGCTTAAAATCTTCTACCTGCTGCTCGGACCAGATTGCTCTCAAATTTAATGTCTGATGACTTACAAAGTGCAAAGTGTCACTTTCAAGCTCTTGCTTCCTTCTGCTACCACTGCTCTCTGGTCTTTCTTTTGCTTCTGCCTTTCCCCCTTCCCCCAACTCTTCTTCTTGTTAAAGGGCAGGTATCAATTCTTCTACATTTTGCATGGTGCAGAGCGCAATCAATAAGGGCTTGCTGGGTTGTCAGGATTGATTTTCACATACCTTAAAGGTCCCTTCACCCTGTTCCACACTGAACGTGCCATAGATACCGTAAAATACTTTAGAGTGATAGGGATAGTCATAGTATAAAAGGGAGTTGTTGTAGTGTAGAGTTAGAGAAAAGACTTTCATTTTTCTCGTGATCTCTTTAGAGGCGATCCCAGGCTGGGAGGGCACAGTGTCTTGAGCTCCATCTCATCTCAGTGTTTCTGTGCTTGCTGCCTTTGTCCTCAACTTACCGTTCCTCAAATGCTGAGTGTTGTTTGCGATCACAGCTGGTTTGATGGTAAGGCTGGGAAATTTGCTGTCACCAGCAACTCTGTTTTGACACAAAGTGTCATCCCTCCTCCCCTTCCTTTTACTTTACTTTTCTTGTGTGCCAGATCTGTGTACCTTGGTCAGGGAGGAGCCATTCTAAGATTTGCTCCCAAACTGCAGGGGATGATGCTTGTGTATCTAATGGCATGATTCAAGCCCATTTTAGTTGAGAAAAGGGACATTACTCCAAAATGGCTCCATCATACTACTTACTTGTCTGCGCTCGCAGAGACCCCCCGTTTGTGTTCCTGACTAAATGGGGATAACTCGCTCTCCAGCCTTCCTCGGGCGCTGCCCATCCCAATTTAAAACACTGCAGGATGGAGCCCTGTCCCCTCTCCAAAGGAGTGTTTCCAAGTCTTTGCTGCTCTGGCCTGCTGATTTTCAGCATGAAGTTCCCATTGCATAGACTCATTGCTGTCCTTTTATGTGGACCACGGCAAGCAATTCCATCTCCTTCTTTCTCTTTGTGATATGCCATCAGACACCTTACATAGATACTTGTTTCGTATGCTGTGCACTAAACCAGTTTAGATCCAGCCCAAATAAATAGTGTTCAGAATTGCCTATCATGGGAGGGTCCCAGCAGAAATTCCTGAAATAACTGCCAGTGCAGGTGGAATGTTGATTTTTTATTTTTTTCCTCTTTCCTAGAAGGCAGTCATGGTAACAGTTGGTTCCCATTGCTTTATTTACTGGCAACCTAAGTAGAGAGCTCAAATTCAAGTAATTCCTCTTTGCCCATGTATTCTGGCAGTGGCATGTGAGAAAAAGCAGACACTTGGTAGCGAGCTGCTTGCCGTTCTGTATCTGCAGAGTGGATAAATCATGGACTTCGGTGTTCAGGGCATCTGGTCTGGAACATTTTGTTAGTAGTAAATTCAGGCACACACAAAATACTGTGCTGCTTAATTGCCAGCAAGATCTAAAGTGTCTCATTTTGTGTTTCTTTTTATTCTTCCTCTGCAGCAACTGTAATGGAGAGACAGAAAAGAAAACAAGAAATAGAGAAAGGACTCCAGTTCATTCAGTAAGTGGACAACCTCATTGTTTCCTGTGGCTTTGGAGGCGGTTGTCTTTGTATCAAGGATTGCAGGAACTGAGTTCTTCCTATTAACCGCTTTGGGTCTGCTGCATAGGAAAGAGATATTGGTCCTAGAGATTTTCACTATGATTCTTCGGGGTGCTTCTTGTCCTGCCAGCTTTCTAAACTTGAAATTCTGTCATTTTAATTCCTTAGAGTTTGCCCTCCACTACAGTTCCAGTATGTTAATTACAAGTCCAAGTACTTCCTAGTAAAGTACAGTAGTGTTTTTTCCAGTGTTTGAGTTATCAAAGGCCTCAGACTCAGGTCCAGGTTCCACGGTGAGTAAGGAAGTAGGAGGATTGTAATCAGATTGGTTTAGGGTTTTTTAAGGTCTGCTTTGAGACCTGCAGTTATGGCTGAAATCTGTGCATCTACAATAGGAAAAAAAGCCAAATCTTCCATGTTATGTATTTATATTGTGTGGCACGGCAATGGTATTTTTGCCCAGATCTGAGACTAGATGGGGCTGATAACCCAGCTTCATGGAGGCAATTGTGAGGTTTATTTTGGTACATTTATAAGAATGTGCAAGATTCCTGGAAATAAAATAATTTAGGAGTACGGGGTGTTGTTCATGCTTCTGGAGTGTATCTTGAAGTCTGAACCAGGGGCAGTGTCATTTATTGGCTTGTTTTGATGTGAAAGACGGGTACTCCAATTTTATAAGCAGAATGAATGTTTGTTACAAAGCCATGGCATTTCCTGTAGTTATTTTTAAGGAGCAGATGATGATTAGATTAGATGAAATCTAAAAAAAAAGACTATTCTCTGATGAATAAGATCATGTATACAGTCTTGTATTTCAAAGGTGAGGAGGGCTATGAAAGGTGCTAAGGATTTCTCTAGAGCCTATTGTTTTCTCCTTGAAGAGAAAAAATAAATAAATGTGGATGACTTGGATGGTCTGATTTGAAGAACAGACCCTTTCTCCTAAGTCTCAGTACTGCTGTGGGGTAGGTGTTATACACACAAGTACTGCCCATTTTGTGGCACAGCCTGGCAGCCTTGACCAAGGCAGCTGGACTTAAATGGCCTCCCGAACCTGCATTGTTTTCTCCCTTGCTTTTGTGGTGTAGGCCTAAAGGCATGTGGCTAAGTTAACAAAGAGGAAAGTGATTCATTTATCACTGAATGTCTTTGGTCTCACAGAGGATTTGAGGAGGTCTTGGAGTGCCAGTCTGGTGCCCCTCTCTAGAGCCAGGTGCACTTAAAATACGCTTGTATTCTCCATGGCAGTCTCTCGTGGGACTTTCCCAAAGGTGGGGTTTTTTAGGTGGCTGTCTGAAGGCACGTTACAGAGGATCGTATATGTGCAGAAAATAGCTGAGAATAAGATTCCTCTAGTCTCAAATACCTTTGAGACCTGACCATCCCTTGACACCGCTGTAGCCATCACTGAGTGTAATGCTCCCTAACTGTGTTCTCTTTGCCCCAGCTGCTTTTGAAGAGATAAAGTGTTCAGTAACTCACTGAGATAATCAACACAGGACCAGAAAGGTGATTTCTTCATCATACAAAAGCCCTTGTTTGCGTGGATGCCTGTTTCATGAGCATTTTCTCTTCTTTTTTTCAGGTCCACGTTACCCCTAAGCCAAGAAGATTATGAGGTAATGAAGAATTTGTTTTCTGAAGTTGGGAACCCTCTAGTTAGCCAGATTTGTTCTGTTGCACAGCCATTAGTTTACACATCAGAAGTGGAGAGCGTGGGATGGTCTGTCACAATTTGTCTGTTACTTAAACTTTTAAGATTCTGACAATGACAACTTTCAGGGAAAGGAGAAGACACTTGAGTGTTCAAGAAGAAAGGAGATTTGACTGGATTGTTCTCCTCTGTCAAAAGACTAATGTTTTACAGGAGGGTGGGAAGACAGGAGAATCTTAGCAGGGAGGAAGTTTGCTAAAACATATGGAAAGGAATGGGACATTGGGAAACCTCACCTGTCTCTGAATGTCCGCTTCAGCCTATTTGCTCTCTTCCTGCTGCCCAGGCCTTTTTGCAGAAGCTGGTGAGAAACCTGTTTGCAGAGGGCAATGATTTGTTTCGAGAGAAGGATTTCAAGCTTTCGCTGGTACAGTATGTAGAAGGGCTGAACGTGGCGGATTATGCAGCCTCCGACGAGGTGACCATCCCAAAGGAACTCCTGTGCAAGCTGCACATCAATCGAGCTGCCTGCTACTTTGCCATGGTGAGTGCCTTCCCAGGTCATCCACAGGGGCTAGGGAGGACATCATCTTTGTAGTGCCATGCAATTGGAAATGTCTAGAGGGATTTCAGTTGATTTTGTCTGCTCCCTTCTCCAACACTGGAGGAGACAATGACACACAGAAAACTCTGGTATCTCCACACTATTCCACTGTGTCTTGTGAGAGCAGAGAAAGGATGTGAAGGATAGGGGGCCAGTCCTAAGGTACTGAGAATGCAGTTCTGGTCCATGTTGGTGAGGAGTTAATACAGTCTAGAGATTGGAAAGAGCCAGTGCCTTCCAGTATTGACTGAGTATTCCTCTGGAATACTCTCTGAGTATTGTTCTGGAGGCTCCTGCCTCCTCAAGTGAGGCACTGGAAGACAGTGAGAAGGCTTTAGGTCTTGACAGAACTTTCAACACACACATGGAAGAGGATTCTGCAATACTCAGGCTCTAAAAGTCTGCATGCTTCCATTTTCCTAAGGAATCTAAAAGCTTTTCTTTATGGCACAACTCCAGAGCAGGTCCATCCTTTTTGTAATGGGGCTGAGTCCCATGAAAAAAGTTATCAAGCTGTCACATAATTAAAGACTGTCAAGTGTCACACGCCCAAGGTAGAGGGGAAGACATGATAAGGTTGCTCAAGCAGCCTTAATTTTGGCATTCACTGACTTTGAAGTGTTTAGAGTTTTGCAAGACTTTACAAAATGTTCCACTACTGTAGGTTTTGTGTGTTTGTACGCTGGTCCATGCATGAGGTAATATATATATTCCCAGCTGCCTTTTACATCCCTGTTTTCTGCTGAGAGATAAAACATTTGCATTCACACGGAAGGAAGAGTTAGTCTGCTGTGCCTCAGCTGACTCGAGGTGGTCTCTTCCATGCAGGGGTTGTATGAGAAGGCACTGGAAGACAGTGAAAAGGCTTTAAGTCTTGACAAGGAGAACATCCGAGCACTCTTCCGGAAAGCCCGCTCCTTAAATGAACTTGGAAGACACAAAGAAGCATATGAGTGCAATAGCCGATGCTTGCTGTCCCTCCCACATGTAAGTTTTTGACATACAGCTCATCTTGATTTCTGTGGCTCATCACCTTCCTCCTCCATAACATGCTTAGTGTGAGGCCAGAGGATAGTGGAAGAGGAAGCTTGTCTTTTCCTGGGAACATGCTTATGCCCAGAAATTCTGTGTCTGTGACTCGAAGATGTTTGACCTCCCATGTTTCTTCAGTCCAAGTCACCCTCACCAGTTAGTGACGGCAGGTTTGGTGACCTATTTGTGAAGAGCAAAACCCTACCTTAATAAAATGTGAACTAACACCAGGAGATTGTTTTAATTAACTGGTTTTATATGTCTGATGGGAGTAACTAGGAGCATGGGACAAATGGGGACTGGAACACTGGAAGGAAGACATATACTTTTCCTGTTTTAGATAAAAATGTCTCACTTTTTACTTACTGATTGCTAAGGCAAGCTGATAAATCTTTTTATTTCTTGTTGGACATGCAAAGGTGTCCTTGATATCACATGCCATAGTTATTCTTACGTGCACAGGTGTGTAAATTTTTGCATTCAGAGGGGACTATCTGCATATACTAGGCCCTAGATATTTTCCTGACAATACTTTTGTTGAGTGTCCTTTTAGGCCAAATATTGAACAGGAAAACAGACTGCGATTAGGTAGATTCTAGTGAGCACTGCTTGCCTTTGCTAAATTTCATTCTGATCCATCACAGTAATGCTATTATAAGAAAAGTGCATCTACTTCAGGAGGAGAAGTTAACTTTCCTTTATTGTTAGTGTTACAGAAGCAATCTTTGAAAGCCCTGTTAACAGTTAGTTATTCCTTTTGTATAGCTTGTAAATTCTAGTTTCTTTGACTTTGCAGAACAGGGTGACCAAAACACATTGAAGGTATCATGTTAGGGGAGTTTCAAAGAATTGTTTTTTAAACAAACCCACTGATCTTGTCCAGGAATCTAAGATGTCTCAGAATTATGTTGGCATGTGGAGTTGGATTGGGTAAACCTGGTAGGTATGAGTGTGAGATCAATGAAAAGAAATGACGTCAGAGGTCTTTCTGGTGAGTTTTCCACAGGGAGCAAGAAAATGGCAGACTTCAGAAGACACATGAGAGAGTGTTTGGAAAGGCAGAATCACCAGAGGCAAACAGAGCAATGAAAACGTGATTGGTGTTAGAAAGATCTGAGATGTGGAAGAGAGTGAGGAAGGAGCAGTGACCATGAGATTTGACCAATAAGATGTGTCTGGAAGGTGCAGGGATGGTTTCAGAAGAAAAAGGTACATCCTGAAGGGGTGTAAGATGGAGAGAGAAGAGGAAATGGACAAGATAGATTTTGTCTTCACTGAGTTTGGAGAAGATGGTGACAAGACCAATGTTGAGGGTGCTGGGGAGCAAGTACAGTCAAAAAGTGGCACTCCAAATTGAAGGAAAATGTTACTGATACTGTTGGCTGGAAGAACCAGAGGCTAGTGAGGGGCTGAAAGGGAAAGGATGAACCTTGAGGGAGAAAGAGATTGGAAAGACCAGCATGGCAAGTAGAGAGAAGAGAGCAAGCTTCAAGGTTGGAGATGAGGGAGGAGATGTTGGGACATTAAGGAAGGATATCACAATAGGTTGGGCAGATATTTTTTTCTTTGAAGAAACTGTTAAAGTACTCCAATATTTTTGCAAACAGGAAGAGAGAGGAAAGAGTTGCTGGTGATAAATAAGAAGGTTGTGGCAGGTTGTTAGTCTAGGCAGAGCTGGAGAGTATGGAGCAGGGGAATGAAGCATAGAATCATAGAATGGTTTAGGTTGGAAGGGACCTTGAAGATCATCTAGTTCCAACCCCACTGCCATAAGCAGGGACACCTGCCACTAAGACCAGGTTGCTCAAAGCCCCATCCAACCTGGCCTTAAACACCTCCAGGGATGGAGCTTCCACAGCTTCTCTGGGCAACCTGTTCCAGTGCCTCACCACCCTCATAGTGAAAAATTTCTTCCTAATATCTAATCTAAATCTACTCTCTTCCAGTTTGAAGCCATTCCCCCTCATCCTATCACTACATGCCCTTGTAAAAAGTCCTTCCCCAGCTCTCCTGTAGGCCTCCTTTAGGTACTGGAAGGTACCCCTTAGGTACTGGAAGCATGGCCCAGAACTTTGTCTAGAGCCCTCGGTGGTATATGAGTGGGCATGGGCAGTGAGCAGGGAGGGTGATAAATGGCATGCAGCAGAGAAAACAGAAGGATCTGCTTGACTAAGCTGGGGCTGTTTAACCAGAGCCAGAGACGGTGAAAATGCCTTGTAGCTAGTAAGTTGGAAACTGAGTCTTAGTTTCAGCTTTAAAAACAAGCAAACAAGCAAAACAGGCTAGTGAATACTGTCTGCATATCAAAACTGATTATTAGCTCTGTGGGTGGCAGAGGGGGAAAGTTCACAGCCTGTGCATGCAGGAAGGCATGCGGGCTCCTTCTTACCAGACACGGGGAGCTTCTGGAAGCTGCATCAGCCTCCAGCACGGGGGCTGCTAGCAGCCAGCCTTGGCAACCCCTTCAGCGATCTTGCCAGTGGAACTTGTGAACCCTGCCTTTGGACAGTGGGTGCTTTCTTGGAAGCAGACACTTGATTCTGATTTTCTGCAGCATCAAAAGAGTGTGGGGGAGGTCCTGGTGCAACCTCAGTATCTCAGCAGGACTGAATGGCAAGAGCACTTAGGTCTGCATGGACTCTTCTAGGGCTGCTCTGGCAATCGTCCACCTGCTGCTGTCTTACAGTGAGGCTTCTTGACACAGCCCAGTGTGGATAACCACATTCCTGTTTATTTCATTGTGTGTGCTACAAAGGCAAAACTGTAAGTGTCATGCCAGTGGTTTTTGTCCCCCAGGATGAAAGCGTCACACAGCTGGGACAGGAGCTTGCCCAGAAGCTGGGACTGAGGGTTCGAAAAGCATACAAAAGACCTCAGGTATGACTTCTTTTTTCTTAGAGGCTATCCTTTGGCTCATTCAGATTTACTTTTGAAAAAGTGGTAGGTGCTGCTTTGCAGTTACAGACACACATACTTGTCCTGACCCTCTGACTCACTTTACCTTGATTGATTTCTAACCCCATTGCTGCTCTGCAGGAGAGGCCTCTGATGCAGTGGGAGCCTGTGTTTTCGGAGGAGAGGGACATGTGGCCTGATCACAAAGGAGGCTTTGCATCACGAGTCCTTTCCCTGTTATGGGATGAGGAGGGTGGGATCCTCTGCTGCATTGGTGGCATGGCTGGTTTTGTAGTGCAATGGGTCATGAAGCGTTCCTGCCCCATTCTAGGTGTACACCTTCTTTGTGGTGGGGGAAAGAAGCTTGTGCTTTGGGAGAACAACAGGTATGCATCTGGTCAGATGCTAGGAAAGAAGGCAGCAAAAAGCCGAGTCGTGGGTCCAATTAATCGACGCCAGTAGCTGGACCTGTAACCTGGCTCTACAAGAAGCTGGAGTAGTGCTGGTGTTTAAATGTATATCCTGGGATGGAGCTAGAGGGCGTTAGGCCACTGCTATAATTCTTGGATAAAGCTGTCTTGGTTGCGTAATATCCTGGGATGCATTTTCAGGAGTAGGGAGCATTAGCTAGTAGTCGAGGCTTACGTTTGCATTCGCATCCTCGGCCCCATGCACAGCAGTGTGTTAAACAGCCGGCATGTTCCACCTCCAGAGGGGCACCTTTGCAGTATGCGGTGAAGTGATTGGTGGGCATCCAGTTTGCAGAGAGCTTTTGGATAAATACGGCTGTAGCATCTTATTCCTCTCCCTGACCAACATCACATGTGATTGGCCTACTGGAAAAAAACCCCATGATGTTGTAGCAGCTCTCAACACTCCAAAATGATTCTGTCTCAAAGAAAGGGAAGTTTTATGCAGAAATACTTTCTGTAGCTGATCCCTGTTGTTGGCCTTACCACCTTTTTGCTGCTGTCATGTTACTCAGCTGTGATGGGCTTAAACCACCTGTATGTTAGAAAAATAAAAATTAAAAACTCCAAAAGCTTTTTATTATTTGAAATTTAGTGTTCAGTATTTTGATAATGCCTTGCTATCTCTTGTGTGGACTTCCAGCTTTCATTCCAGTGCTGTAATGCCTTCCCAAAGTAGTAATTTCTTAATGAAAAGACAAAAACTTTTTCAGGGAAGTTTTTTGCTTCCTGATACTGTGTTGGATGTTGGGTGTTTTGCGTTGAGGTCTCCGGAACAAATATATGGCCCTTTCAGTGTTCAGACAACTGTACCCTTGTGT
Organism: Ibidorhyncha struthersii; assembly: GCA_013398815.1. Lineage (NCBI taxonomy): Eukaryota > Metazoa > Chordata > Aves > Charadriiformes > Charadriidae > Ibidorhyncha > Ibidorhyncha struthersii. The sequence goes on along the minus strand of VZSZ01012197.1, from coordinate 93,770 downwards.
CACAGTGGTATGCATTTTGGAGTGGCTTTTATTTATGGGCAGCACCTGGAAGGAAACAGTATTGTAACTCAGCTTTACCTAGTTTACGAGCATTCATGGGCTGTTTCTGTTCTAAGATCTCTCTCCTCTTTGCAGCAGGAATTGGAAACATTCTCACTACTCAGTAATGGCACGTCAATCAATTTGTCAAACCAGGTAGCATTTGCATCCTCTGATTGTTACTGTTCATGGATTGTGCTACTAGAATGCTTCGCAGTTTTATTTACATGCAAATTTATAACTGTCTTTCATGATTTAAATGTATTAATTAGTATTTTCAGCTTTTAAGGAATATTGCCATTTCTTTGAAGATATTTCTAGTGAAGACATTTTTTATGTCAGTAATTAGATCACTGAAGATGGTTATTTTTCTTAGTTATTATGAATGTTTGCTTTCTCTTGCATTTTAAATAAGTTTTAGTTTTCAAGTTTTTACACAGTTAGGGCAATGCTAAGTAAAATTTAGAAAGTGCAACTGCTGAAGAAACATACAAAATTAAATAATACAATGTACTGAGCAAGGTACCTACACAGTGTCTGTATTCTTTGTATTGCCCTGTCACCTGGGCGATCCAGCTTGGGCAGGGCACTGTACAAATACTAAGCAAAAATATAAGAAATTGCTGATTGCCTTGTTCCACTACTGGCCAAAAAAAATCCCCAAACACTTGCTAGTTTTACAGGCTGTTTGGTACTTCATACTACTCTCTAAAGCAAACAAACTATAAAACCATAAAAATTGGCATTTTGTACAACAAGATGGGGTACTAAAGAATTCGTTTACCTCCTGCCACTCAATGACTTGCCTTCACATCTTCCTAGGAGAGCCATTCAGCTTTCTTTAATAGTTGTGCCTAGTTTTTCGTTTGAAAATCTTTCCTTGTGCAAGAAATGAAAATAGTGCAAAAACTAGAAGTTGCAAAAACTATTGCAGTAGATGCAGTAACTCAGGAGTAATGCTTTACTTGTGCCATTTTAAGTTTAAGCTGAAGGCACACATACGTACCTCTGTTTATGTTTCTGTAAAATATGGGCTCATTTTATTCCTTGCCTGGAGCTTCAAGTCAGCAGTTGTCTTGGCGGAAACCTTTTCCTGTTTTGAGTTTGCTGTAAAAGTTTGTGGTTGTTAGATTGCAAAATATGTGAACTAAGAAAAGGAATGTTGTGTAAGATCAGGCTAATCAGATCTCACACTGCATGGGGCTGACCGATTGATGTGTCCTGGGACTTGGGACACAGCATTCTCCTCCACACACGAAGAACCCTATTCTAATGTACAGATTTGCTCACATGGTTGGATATTGTGCAGGGCTGGTATTCCTTTGCAGCAACAGGGTTTCTCCACTGCTGGAGGTAAAAATGGATAGGCTCTTTGGATTAATGGCCTCTTAAAGTTTGTTGGTTTTACTGCTCTTGTACTGAAAGAGGCCATAAAAGAAAAGAAAAGGCCAGATGCATTTAGGAGTAGTAAAAGAGTTTCATCTGCGAAGTGTGAATATCTTTTTAAAGATTAATTCTGGTGATATTTTTCTCTCCCCTTTCCTACACCCTCTTTGCAGACCACTTCCAATGGATTGGGTTCGATAGATGACATTGAAACAGGTAAAGACATCTCTCTCCTCTGATTTTTGTGGCTTTGGTAAGGTATCTGACCAGGCTGGCAGGCCTGAGAAATTCCTCATCTTCATTTGTGTCTCTTCTGTACACTCCTGGCTTTGGTAACTAGGAGGAGGAAAAGGTGGTAGAAAGCAGGAGTGTTTTTCCTGCAGAAAACGTTTTTGTCCAGGCCCAGTGAAAGACACGTGTGGGAATTAAAAGGGTCCGCTGAGGTACACAGCTCTCTCCAGTTGTGCTTTCTTAAAGCTGGGCTTGGCAATGCTTCTGAAACTCTGCTCCCAGCCAAAACACTCCAGATAAAGTGAAGTTAAGGTTATAGGCAGCTGTTTGTGCTCTGAGCTCCTATGGTCCTCCAAGATGTTTAGGTGGAGGAAACGAAAACAAAGGGAATTAGGAGGGACCCAGGGAGAGACATGTTCAGGGTTAGGCACCCAGGAGGAGCAGAAGGACGGCTTCAAGGTTGCTTTTCTCATGCCGGGAAACAAGTGACCTTAACTCTGCCCCTGTAGAAAGGCTTGCTACATGCATCGCCCTTTGTTGTGTACCGGAGCATTGAACTTGTGTCTCTGAGCACATCAGTCTTTGTTCCTTTGAAAGGTAGCTCTGTGTGTGAAGGTAATTGTGAAGACTTACCACTGCAAGTAGCAATTGCTCTTTTTATAGAAAGAAACTAATTTCATTATTAGGGTGCTTTGGAAAACGTGTTAGTTCTCTGTTGAATGCCAGTTCAGTAAAATAACTGAATGCTACGTGCAATCATGAGACCCAGTTCTGGGAATTAAGGAGAGCTTTTCGCATTTTCTTGATGTGCTAAAATGGACTGGACTCCTACTGCAGAGTAAAGAGTGACTGCATCCAGTAAGCTCTTGATCTAATCAGGATTTGGTGTAAAAGCAGCATGCCACCTTTGCTGCATTTCAGGCAGAGAGAACCTTTACTACTAGGAGATCCTTTCAAAAACATTGAAATTATATGTTGTCCCATTGGCCTGAGAGTGGTGTGCCACCTGGAGGGCTGTGAGTGCTGGGTACCTCGAAAGTTTCAGATTCAAAGCTTTTTTAGCAAGGGTTTTTCTTGTTGTTTTGTTTTCTTTTTAAGATGCAAACTACTGAAGCCCCTTCCCCCATGCTTTGCCTGAAGTTGCATGTTTAACTCAGATCATGGCTGAGATCTTTCTCAGTGTGGCCTTTGGCCAGCTAATGCACTAGGGAACCACTGCTGTTTTGGGAAGCAGAGCTAGAAACAGGGCTTTTAAAAGCACTGTACTTGTCCCTCTGGGACAGACAGGTGTAGGGCCAGAGAAGCTACCAGGTGGGGGGCATGGTGTGGGAGACTTGGTTTGGGAGAGCGGATGGACAAGAGCCTCATTGAGCTAATAATACATGGGGCTTAGTGTCATGGCAGTGGCAGGAATCAGAGGGAGGCAGATGTGTGCCTGTCATCTGCTCATCAAAGAAGGCTGTTTTATTTTTTTGAGGTGGAGCAAACATGAGGTGAATGCAGGAGGTGCATGAGCTTTCTGGAAGGAGATGAGATGTGGGTATGGTGGCTGGTGAGTGAGGTCAGCAGATGGCGTGTCCTGAGGAAAGCATGAATGGGAAAGGAGGGATAGGGGAAAAGATTGGAGAGAGGGGAATGGGAGGAAGTTGCTGAAGGAATGACAGGGTTTGGGTTTTCAGGGAGAGGGGAGCAGACATCTCCCCTCTGTGCCTTGCAAGTAGTGGAACCTGTTGGTCTCTGCTCTTCTTGCCCTTCACATGCACTGAGCTGGGGTGGGGGGTGGGGCATATCATTCTCTGCCTTTTGGTCATGCATTCAGCTTTTCATGGGTTTGGGCCTCTTTGGGTGTGTGAGGGCCTCTTTGCTCTGCTTCCTAGTCTGAGTGGGAACTGGAGAGCCTCGGTCGTTCCTCACAGAAGATCTGAACTTCTGGATCTTTCGGGGCCATGTCATTGTGAACCCTTTTGCTGTCCCTTGCACATGTCCCAGTCCCTTCCAGCATGTCTTGAACTTCTTGTTGGCCCCTGGAGGGATCTTGACAGTACTCCAGATTTAAAAATCTGAAAAATGGGAAGGCACAAGCTGTCCCTTTGTACTAAGGGAAATCTGGCCGAGCTACCAGTGATGAGGGAAGCTGGATGGCTGGCTCCCGAGTGCAGCTGGGGGGCCAGTGCCAAAGGGACATGAGCTGAGAGAAGTCATCGCAAAGGGGGCATGGGGTTGGAGCCGAGCCTGATCTGAGGGGCAGCTTGGCCTGCAAAACTAAGTACATTTACAGCCTTCTTTTGAGCAGCCTGTGGGGAACATGTCCAGCTGCAGCACTGAAAACCTCTGTTGGATCCCATAAGGTACAACATGTGCTTTCCTTTGATTACATGCGTGAGGTTGTGGAGAGGCACCTGTGTCTGTCCCTTGCTGCTTCCCCCTGCTTTCCCTGCCTTTTATTACAGCTTGGCCTCCAGTGCCTTGCACAGTGACCTTGGCTGTGGTCCATCCTTGTGGACCACTTAGAACAAATGAGGGAGGAAAGGTTGCAGGGGGTGGTGGTGTGCTGGTAGGGTTAGAGATAAGGGAGTCTGTGTGTGTGTGTGATCTCTGCTGTAGTTTTGTTCAGGACTTGGGGGTTTGCAGGAATTGCTGATTTGCTGAGCTCTCTAAGAAGGGCACCAACGCAGTCCTCAGTCGGTGAATGTGCGGTGAAGAGGGTAGCAACATGGCTCACTTGCCCAGTCCCGGTTAGAAGGGGATGGCTGAGTTCTTGTGGGGGCTGAGTGAACAGAGCTTGTACAGACAGGATGCAGCATTTCTTGCTGGATCAAGATTTGTGTCTCAGAAGTTTGTCTAGTTTCTTTCCTGTTCTTACCAGTCTTTCTAACAAAAGCTATTGTCTCTCCTTCCAAACTTTGCCTTGCTTATAGCCTTAGACCGTCTTAGCTACAGTGCAGCCACTGCTATGTGGATGGAGAAGGTAGCATCTTTGTCTTAATTCTTTTCTTTTATTCCAGGACATCTGCACAGGGGCAGAATTAAGGTAGTTTGGGTGCTTGGTTTGAGAACTGCAAATGTAACGCTGCATTTTCCAGATTTCTAACATTTGAACTTTTTTTTTTAACCTTTAATTCTTTTGAGAATAAAATGCTCTTCTGTGAAGAATATGTGCTTGTAACCGTAACTTCACTTAACAGAGGTTTATATTGCATGATGGGAAAGTCTTACCTTTTCAGTAATGTACTGGAGAGGCAAGGAAGCCTGAGGGAAAAGCACTGCCTCTCTCCTGCCCCAGCCCCGGCTCACACAAGTTCCCAAGGGATGTTTGTTGCTGAGGTGTTGAGGGGGAGTTTGGGCAGCAACCTCCCACCTACAGACATCAGGAAGCACTCAAGAGCAGGGAATTTACTTGGGCAAAGACAGCTGACTGAGTCTGATGGGGTTTTTTGGGGATACATTGTTAGCACAGCCTGGTCTGAGCACCTGATATGTGATTCTTCCCAGCAGGACCTTGTGTTTTTTATCTTCTGCCATTTAGGATGCCTGAGGTTTTAGAGACCTTTTGAGTAAGCAAGCATTCAGCTGAGATATTGAAGCTCCAAAGAGTAGAGAAGGCAGCGATCTCTGCCAAATGCATTAGTGAGGAACGTTAAAGAAAACACCAGGTGGTGGGTTATAGAGAAATTGGATTATGTGCCCCTGGCCTTTAGTCCTGGCCACAGTGGATTCAGTAACTGCTCAGCCACAGGTTTAGTGTTGTTCCTGGTTACTGTACGATATTGCCAAATCCTGACAGTCAATCTTGGGACTGGCCCTTAGAGTGTATTTCAGCTATCGCTGAGCCATTAGACACTGGGAAAAAAAATGAAAGGGCAACAACTCTTCAGACCAGAGCCCTTCTTCCTGGGAAATTGGCATACTTGTTTTTTGTGTTTTGATGGAGTTGTACAATATTGTTTTTGCCAGGCTGTGGTCTGCTTGCTCCCCGCAAGAGGCTCACCTGGGTGACTTGCTCTGTTTCTCCCTCATCACAGACTGCTCTATGGACCTGCAGTGCCTCCCAGCTCCTGTGGCCACCTCCATCCCTGTGAGCGAGGGGCTGGCCCCTTTGCCCTCTGACTCGGATGCAAAGGGCTTGCCTACCTCGCTCCCTGCTGCCAGCTTGCTCCCGTCTCCAGACTGCGTGTCCCTGCCAGTGCCTGAGAGCGTGGAGGACTTCACAGATGGGGACTTCACAGAACTGGACTCCCTCCTGGACTCCCTCGCCGAAGGGTCACCATACCCTCTAGTAAGAGTGAGCGCTGCATGGGTCCCCTGCTTCTTGCTCCAAATAGGTCCTTGGAGCACGCGGATGTGTGTGCTGCCTCTTTCTCTCTTTCTGTCACTCTTCCTCCTAGCTATTCCTCTGGCAAAACTCATTCATTCCTTCCTTTGTTTCTGCAACCAGCTTGTGAGTATCTAAAGAGCCCACCTCCAAGCCCGCTTTGCTGTGTGCAACTTCATGCAGCTGGCCCTCAAAAGTACCCAAGATAGCCTTCCCCTACCCTCACCTTCCCCCTGGCTTCTGGTGTCTGTGGAGTTGAAGTAGGCCCGAGGGTAGAAAAGAGCATGCTGAAGCAGGAATGATGGATGTCTTTTATATGGTGGGCATGCTCTAATCTCCTTGTACTTTATGCAGGCTGCATTCAGCCTAAGCTCTTTGAACAGGTCTGGGAGCTATGGAGACAATCTGTATCATACTTCCGTTGGATTTTAGTTGCCAGTGTTGCTGATGTTACGCGAGCCAACTTGGATCTGGAAGCAATATAATCATATTCATGCAGGGCAGCTCTCAAGCCACAAAGCTCTGATGAGAGGTGCCACGAGTAATGATTGTTACCCTGGCCTTGGCACTGTGTGTACTCAGCTGCACTGTTTCTCAGCCTGCGCTGGTTTAAGTGCCCAGTGCAGGGCTCTGCCTTGCAGACTGGTGAGCTCAGGTAGCCCAACACCTCCTCAGGGACCTCGGTCCAGACTATGTGTGGTGTAGATAGATTGTAAGGTCTGTGGGAAGTCTGCAGGCAGAGGGAGCTGCTGGTTATCCTTTTGCTTCAGATAATACAGCACACACTTGACTGGGAGCCTGTTACTCTCTGTGTGCACTCATTTTCTGCTCCTCGTTCCTAATGTGCTGTTTATCCTCCCCCTTCATGATTCCCCAAAGTCTCTGGTCCAGGGCACCATTCCTACCAACCTGCCAACAGAGATGCCCCAGCTGATCCCTGTGTTTCCGGGGGGAACTCCGCTGCTGCCCCCAGTTGTGACAGCCAACATCCCTGTCTCCACCCCGCTGCCACCTGCTTCCTTTGGCCTGGTGATGGATCCCACCAAGCAGCTCTCCTCCTCCTCTGTCCTGGATGCCTTCGAGGGCCCGCCAGGGGGAAGTGGCGGCTCCACCTTAGATTCACTGGATTCGCTGGATCTGCTCCCCTACACAGACTCACGGCTTGATGCCCTGGACTCCTTTGGGACAAGCAGAGGGTCGCTGGATGCCTTGGATTCCTTTGCCGTTGGTAGGTGTGGGGCTGATGGAGCTTCATGCTGCTTTCCCTGTGAATGCATGCTAAAATTATTTCCTTCAATGCTGAGGACGTTTGTCATACTCTGTCTGCTGGCGCTGCAGAACAGGAGTCTAAATGTAGAAGAGGGCAGGGAGTTGTCTTGAACAGAGCAGCTGAATATGTCTAGCTCAGGAGTAATGAGAAAGGCTACAGGTGTGTTATCACAGATAACTAGTATGTGCATGATGTGAAATCTCAGAGGAGAAAGGAACACAAAGGTATATATATAATGATGAGCGATGAGATCTCAACCTGGCTTGGTGTCCAGGACACCTCAATTGGTAGAATTTGCTAGACTGTAACATGATTACTCCACCCTCCCCAATGACTTTTTGATATTTTGGACCAAATAGGCAAAATCCTGGTGACTGTTTTAGATGATATAGGACCTTGTTGCACTGGGCAGAATGGTAGAGGCCAAGGCGGGTCTCTCCCATCTCTGGATTCAGGGCGTTGAATGTCCTGTTGCATGGGGTACTACACTCTCATGTCACAAGGAGCAAAGCTGTGGAGGATGGTGGGCAAAGAGTAGGTCCCCTCCTGTCCCAGGAGGGAAGGGAGGCTTCTTCTTGGCTAAGTTGTCCCCAGTATTGCAGTATGTTGGCAGCAAAAGTATTTTGAGAAGAGTAGAGATTGTCCAGTCAGAACTTCAACACTCAGATTCGCCTCAGGATTGGGCTACCTTGGAGTTGCCACCTTGGGTATGCCAGCGCTCAGCAGCATAGAGTTGGAATCAGTAGGGTCTGGGGAACAAGAAGGCCTTTCCTGGAGTTTTTCCAAGACTTAGACAGGTGGTTTGGCAGAAAAGTAGTAAAATGTTATGAAATAAATAAAGCAAACGGATTTAATAAGCATTGGGTTGTGTTTTTGTGAGCAGAGCTGCCTCTGAAAGTGAAATGATTGTTTTTGTTTTATGGGGCTCTTTTCCCCTTCTTTTGCCCAGAAGAGACTAGCCCTCAGGAACTGCGACACCCACCTGGCAGCCAAAAACCATCCCCCGTGGTGAGTGAGACGCTCCCCCGTGCTGATGTCCCAAGGTGCTCTGGAGCCAAGGTAGTAGCGACTTGGGTGATGTAGGTAATTTGGGGCCCTCTACTCAACCTGCCCCAGTGAGTGTTGCCTCCTGTGTTGTGGCAAGGCAGGTAAAGATTTCCCCAGAGTTATCAGGAAGACATTGTTTCATCTTCATTTTTATCTGCAACTCTGGGTATTGCCAAAGTAAACATGGTGTGACCTAGGTTGTAGGCTCAATGGGGGATCACAGACGCCAGTGTCCCACTACATCTGGCAGCCACATAATGCTGAAGGATGGGGCAGAGTAAGCCAGCTTTGTCTTAAAACTAGTGAGGTTCTTTGCTCCTCTCTGCCACTGTCAGGAGGCTTTTCCAGATACACTGTTCTGCCCCTGTCCCATGTCTCCAGTCTTGGAAGAAAGGGGAAGGCTTATCTATGGTTAGCAAGGTTGGAACAAGAATTGTTCTTAAGTTCCTGTTATCCTGCTATCCCTGTTACTTCAATGCAGAGCCAAATCTCTGTTCTTGGATTAATCTGCTCCCTGAAGACGCACTGATAAATCGTTTGCTTTTTTCCCAGGTTGGGGTAGGGTTGATTTGAGAACATTCAAATGCAGAGTGGGTCATGATGGAAGGAAAGGGAAGGAGTGAGGAGGGCATTTTGTTACATGTCTTATGATAGAAAACTGAAGTCTCTTACCAAGAGAGAAAGAGGCCCGTCTTTGAAGTGAACATACCACACTGTGTGTTATCTTGGAAGAAGCTGCGTGCAGCTCTTTTGGAAATGTCATTTCAGATGCAAACATTTTGATGAGAGAGAAAACGAGAAAGGTTTTTGAGAGACTGGAATGGGGCAGCTGGTTAGAAAGGTTTCTTACCCATGTGGCTGCAGAGCTGAGAAGAGAGGTACATGTGTTTTTGCTCAGGTCAGCCTTGGTGGAGTGAGTCACCCAGCTGTGCCCAAGGTCACTGAGCACTTACTGTCCCAGCCGGAACCAGTAATGCCCAACACAGCCCTGCTAGTGAAGAACCCCTTGGCATCTACTCACGTCTTCAAACAAGCCTGTCATATCTGCTACCCCAAAACAGGTGATGTGTTTGCTCTGCCACCCAGAGCGCTGGCCCAGGCTAGAGTTTGCCTTTCCCTGGGCTGATGGGGTTATTCTCTCCTGCAGGGCCCAAGGCTGGTGATTATACCTATCGGGAAGGCTTGGAGCACAAGTGCAAGCGAGACATCCTGCTGGGCAGGCTGAAGAGCTCGGAAGACAAGACCTGGAAGAGGATCCGTCCTCGCCCAACCAAAACCAACTTTGTAGGATCCTATTACCTGTGCAAAGGTGATCTGGAGGGGATAGGGCTGTCAGTGACTGGGAAGGGGCTGTACAGTGTGTGCCAGGGGAAGTTGGGAGGGGACTTCCAGTTTGTATCACCTGCTGTCTTTGGGGACTTCCTGTCCCATCAGTAGCCCGTGGACCTTGAGGCTCAGTACAATGAAAGGCAATGAGCTCCCACGCTGTGGAGAGCAGGCAGCTCTTAAAGTGGTAGAGCAGAAGAGTTGCAAAGGCATAGTGAGTTGCTGTGCACAGCCGAGTGCTCAGAGCTGCCCTGTTGACATGGGCTTTGCTGAGATGTGCCTGCATTAGTCCAGCTCCACACAGCAGACCCATGGCAGGGCTGTGGTTCTGCCTAGGGAAAATCTCTGTCTGCCTGCTCCTTAGCTCCAGCCCATCCCTCTGTATGCAGGCAAAGTAACCAGACTGGTCCCTGAGGCAGTGTCATTACAAAGTACCGAATGAGGTGGGGAGATTGCAAGAGCCAAGATAACAGGGCTCCTTAGTGCTGGGCTGGATTGGCTTTAAAAGGGCTTGGTTAAATAGTTGTCTGTCCCTGGCCAGGAACTGAATTAAAGCAGGTCTCCATTTTGAGATGGTTTCCGAAACAGGCACTACTTGAGATTGTCACCATTCAGTAGTTTGCATGAACTTTCCTGAACATCTTGGTGTAGAAGAACTTGGGGGGAGTTGTCTTTTCTTTTTTATTTAACTCTCTGTTTTCCTGCTTTCAACTCCTTGCAAGGTGTGGGCAGTGGGAGGAGACGAGAAAGAGTTTAGTTTCTGACTGGGCCGCCCTCCCTGTGTGGTGGTGTGTGCTGTTTGTTGCTTTGTAGATATGCTTAACAAGCAGGACTGTAAGTACGGGGATAACTGCACCTTCGCGTACCACCAGGAAGAGATCGACGTGTGGACGGAGGAGAGGAAGGGCACTCTCAACCGTGACCTCCTCTTTGACCCGCTAGGTGGCATCAAGCAGAGCAACCTCACCATTGCCAAGCTCCTCAAGGAACATCAGGGCATCTTCACCTTCCTTTGTGAGGTACAGAGCTGGGTGGAGGGAGCAGGCATCCTTCATAATCTCCTCAGTATGTATCTGGGCCATAGACATGTCCTAGCCAGTGCCCTGCTCCCATAAGGGCAGTGAGCTGTGGATGCAGCTGTGTAGGAGAAAGGAGAGGTAGTTTTCCTCCTTAGCCCTGCAGCTGAACAAGGTGCACACAGCCTCGTGGGATCACCTCTCTTCCACTGTCTTGAGATGTTGCTTTGAATTGTAATTTAGCCCCAGCTACTTTAGAAAGCAGAACCCTGTAATGCGGCAAATTCCCACTTGATGTCTGTGCTGAGCCACTGAGTCAGTCAGTTGAGGATTGGTTTGTGCCAACTTGATGTTCTGCAGCAGAGAGTTCTTGGTACATGTAAAGGGACATGTTCTTTGCTGTGAACTGGCTGTTCTTTTATTTCTCCCCATCATTTTCCCCTTGTTCTTGCTCTGTTGGCTAACTGGGGAAGAATATGTGGCTCCGACCAAAATTTTTCCAACCACAATGGAAAATACTGTTGAGAATAAGCCAAAAAATGTTGTCTGGAAGCTTTTCCAAAAATTCGCTTGCTTTATTTTAAAGCCCTACCACAAAGTTTTCACCAGGCTTTTTCTAACTTTGAACATTAGAATAGGCTGGCTCTGGTTCTTCTTCCCCTTCCAAGTGAAGCGGCTCTGGTTCACTTCTCTCTAAGATTTTCCCAGCATGCTAATTCTTCTCTTCTCAGATATGCTTTGACAGCAAACCTCGGATTATCAGCAAAGGGACCAAGGACACACCATCTGTCTGCTCCAACCTTTCTGCCAAACACAGTTTCCATGACAACAAGTGAGTGAACATTTTTTGTGCTGATGGGAGCAATCTCATCGTTAGTCCAGCCAGTTTAACTCCAGGGCCCTCGTCTCTTTCTTTCTTTCCTTGCCATGAGTTCCAGTCGTAATGCAGCTCAAAGCATGATAAACAGCCCTGTGTGCTTCACCCTGCACGTTTGCTCCTGGTGATGAGGGATTTCAGGCATGAGCAAAGCCCTTTGGAGTCAACCTAAGTTTTCCATTGACTTAATCTGCCTTTCAGTTTGGCCTTTACGTAAAGGTCAAACCAAAGATCCTCTAGCTCAGGATCCTGCCTCTGACTGGCTGGTAATGAATGTTTAGGAAAACAAGTTTAAGAAACACGTCAAGTACACAGTAATACAACCCCTTTTGGTTCCTGGCAACCTGAAATTTAGGGACTTGCTGAGCCAGAGGAGTTGGTATCTTTGCCGCATATTTTGAAACATGTCTGATCTCTGAACTTGAGCGGAGCATCACCTGTGGGCTGAGGAGGTTGAAAGTATTTCCCCAGGGTTGATACAGAGTGGGAAGGCAGGGGTTTGGTTTTTCCAGTGGAAGTTTGCCTCTCCCAGAGTTCATTTTCTCTGTCCTTTGCCTGCCCAGTCAAATGTCTGAAAGTCACCTGTAAGGAGGAGTGAAGATTTGGTCATCTGGTTCATATTTCTCTGGCCTGGCTGCAGGTGTCTGGTCCACATCGTGCGTTCCACCTCCTTGAAATACTCCAAGATCCGCCAGTTCCAGGAGCACTTTCAGTTTGATGTGTGCCGACATGAGGTGCGTTACGGCTGCCTGCGTGAAGACAGCTGCCACTTCGCTCATAGTTTCATCGAGCTTAAAGTCTGGCTACTGCAGCAATATTCGGGTGAGTGTGACTTGGTGCAGGGCCAGTGATGTGTACACCCAAGATTCCTCCAGTGTGTGACCAGGGCCAGTTGAGAGGGGAAGAGTGTGGTTTGGGAGTACTGAGAAGTTGTCACTCACTTGTGCTTATACTTACTGTCTCCTCAGGGACACAGAAAAGAGGGCCAAGGTGTTCTGTGAGATGATTTGGCCCTTATTTCTTTATAGGTGCTACTGTAATTTGCAGACCAGGAAGCCTTTTCCTTGGGACCAGCTGCATAAGTTGAAATGATTATTAGGTAGAGCTGAATCCCAGAGGTGTTTTGGTGCGTAAATCCTCTGCAAGACTCTAAATAACAATTGGGCCCCAGAGTGAGCATCTGGTGCAGTGAGAATGGCAGTGTGTGCAGGTGACAAAGCAGTTATATAAAGGAAGACTGCACATCTCAAGTTTCTCTAAACATACTCACCAATAGTGGGAAATGACAAGATACTTGGTGCTTATCAAAAAGGCTTTGATGACATACCCCTGAAAAGGCTATTGCAGAAATTATATTCAGGTCAGTCATATAATGACACTGCCACATCTAGCACTTTCAGTCCTCTCCGACCTGCTGGAGGGTTTCTTTTGCTGCTCTCCTGTTAACCGAGTAGATGCTGGTCCACCCACAATGCTACCTGTGGTTTTTTTCACTGAAGTGTCTTGTTTAGTGCAGGACGCAGCCCAGTAATGGGAGCACTTCAGAGTACATGTTATGGATGTTTTTCACCATTCTTTGATGTAACTGGGGGCAACTTCTTTAATTTACTATTCCAGTGCCTGTCACTGTAGTTCAGTGCAGTCCTTAGCCCTGGTGTGGCTCATAAGGGACAGTGATGAACAAGTAGCACGCTGTGGCAAATGCCATCTTTTATTTTTCCTGTTTGGCCTCACTTATTTGTGGCCACAGAAATTAAAAAATTAAAACACCAGAGTTTCTAAGAGAGCATGTTGCCAGTGAGCTGTAGGCCACAATTGCTGCCCTGCGTGCTTATGATATTGCCTGTAGTACTCTGGGCACTCTAGTATTCAAACACCTTGCTCTTTTCCCCACCCCATAGTTGTGGGGGTTTTTTTAGTGGTGGTTTGGTTTTTTGTTTTATTTTTTTTTTTTTTTTTAGAAAAAAGCATCCTTACTCCATCCTTCCCTCCCTCCCTCCCTCCCTATTTCTTCCTCCTCAGCCTGCAGAAGAAATGGTTAGATTGATTTTTGTGTCTTGCCTTCTTTAACTTGAAGAAGTGATTTCCAAGGGGGAAGCTGAGGAGATGAAACAAGCCACGAAATTAACTGCAGAGGTGGTCAGTAAGCCTTGTGCTTATTCCTATCTTTTCCAACAATGGGAGAGCCATCATCTTTTGGGTTTTTTTTGTTTTGTTTTTGTTTTGTTTTTTTTCTGCAGGGCTGTATACATGAGCCTGCTATCCTTGTGAGTTTGCCTTCCTGGAGTGGTAGTTTGCTACCTCTCATTTAAGTGTAGCCCTCATTAAGGAAACAGAGATGAAAGGCAGTTGTTGCCATTCTCTGGGAATGCTTTAGCTTTGGAGCAGAGTGATTTGGACACCATTTGCTCTGCAAGTATAGGCAGGGGGCATCATTCATAACAGCTTGCATTTGAAACCAGTGGGCTGTTGTATTTCACAGCCATTCAAGCTTTTACAGAGCCTGTGGCTTTGTTCTTGAGGATAAAGGATTGTATTCGTGGAGTAAAGGTTCCCAAGATCTGAAAATATGGGCAGGCAGGACTGTTTTCTTCTTCACTGTGGCTTTTCACAGATGTATCTTGCTATCTTCTTCCATCAGTGGAAATGACAGAGTCTTTGTCCTCAGTGCTGATGTTGTAAAAGACGCTGAAATGTTATAAGTAATCAACACATGGGCCTTTTGGTTCCCAGATCATCTCTTTGGGACAGTTCATTCTTTGTAGAGCTGGTATATTGGAAAACAATATTTGGGAGGTGTTTGTTGGTTTTTTTTTCCACAACCACCACATTTCTAGACTGTATTGTTGAGTTAGTCCAGACTTCTGGGACTGGGAGCAGGCAGTCACTTGCGAAGAACTTAATTTGAAATTCAGTCTTCTGACAAGAGCTGTATATGCTGCTGCTTTTGGTTCTGCACCTCCAGTAACGGTGCAGGTGTGTAGAGTGGAGAAGGTGGAGGTTGCTTTGGCCCTTTCTCTGCTAGGTCCAGTGCAGCATGTTAACTCTTTGCTGTGGCTTTCCCAGCTTTGTAGTTTTTGTCCCCAAGGTATGGATCAGTCTTGTGTCCAGCCCTGGCATACTTGGACACAGAAGAGGGAGTTGCAATTTTTCTAACTCTACACAGTTTCTTCTAGAATTAATGGTTAAGACGGAGAAAGTCCGCAAACAGCTCTGATCTGGGAGTAGTACCAGCTATGCAGCAGCTGCCATTTTGGAGGCCTGAGCAAATGTTCTTGAAGAATGGTAAAGTTTCCTGAATGTTTTCAGTCTTGTCCAAGCCCTGTACAAACAGCAGTATTGTTGCCTGGCAGAGACCTGAACAGCTGAAATCACAGATTGGGAAACTGAGATCAGGAATGCTGTGACTTACCCAAGTTACGCACAGCATAAGCTGGGATGAAAACTTGTGTTTGCTGGCCATTAAGTTCTGGAACATGCTGGCTCCCAGATCAAAGATCATGTCCATGTGGCATGCCTGGGGAACACCACACTTCAATAATAAAAGCTGTAGGCAAAAGCAAAGCAAGCAATTTTGCAACCTCTGTGCTGGGGGTGCTGCATCAAGGCCATCCTCAGCAACCCACTTGTTGCAGTCAGCTGGCTGTTGTGAGATACTTGCTTCAGGTTTTTTTGGCAGCTATCTCAGGTCTTTATAGCACTTAAATAACATGGGGTTTTTTTGTAACAGAATCCTCACATTGACCAGACAGTTCCAACTCTTAGATACTTTTCTCTCACTGTTTAGTGCTCTGAGAATCGTAGCGCCCATCTAGCTGGTTAATGCTGGCAGAGGCCGTTCCCTCACCACTTGAGCTGGTCAGGAGCTAATTCCTTAGATAAGGTCTGACCAACCCTTTTTCTTGTTGTCTGATGTTGCGCTTCTGATTCCTGAAACCTTGCAAATCTTTCCTTGCTGGTTACATACTAGCAGCTGTTCCTTGGTGTTTGTGTTGAATTTCGACTTTCCTCTTCGTCTCTTGATTGATGGTTACCCCCCACAATTTGAAGCGTGTAACAGGCTAATTAATCCCAGCAGGGATTAGGTGAGACTTCTGGGGTCTCTGTGATGTTCCAAGCTAGTGGCAAAAACTCCAATACACAGTAGCTTGACAGTAACTAAGCACTGTCTTCAGGATGTTGGGTAGTAGCTGTTGATACGGTGTTGGGGGAGAGCCTTGGTCAAGGTCTTGATCCCTAGTCAAGAATCAGCATCTTGGATGCAGAGTCTGGGTCTTTTGCACACAGCCTGAGCAGAATACCAGGTTTGAATGAGCCCAGGGGACCAAACTCTTCCCCTTTCATTTGCCTTGAGTGGGAGTGCTGGAGAGAGGAACTTCCCTAGCCTGTGCTTGTACACATTATGTGGTGGTGTCAGGTTCCCTCATGACCCATGTCCTGACATTACCAGCGGGACTGTTGGAAGCTCTCAGCCACACAGGGCTTCCTAAGCCCCATTGTAGGAAGTCCTGCAACTCCTCCCTCCCTCTCTTCTCTTGGCTGAAGCAGGGTAGCTCATCCCTGTCCCCTTTTTTTTCCAGGAATGACCCACGAAGATATTGTGCAAGAATCTAAGAAGTACTGGCAGCAGATGGAGGCACATGCCAGCAAACCAGCCAACAGCATGGTAAGTAGGATGCGTCTAGGGCTTGCAGCCTGGTTTTGCTCCCAACTGTTCCAGCACTTTTCTTCTTCCCGCTGCTGTGCCTTACTGGTCCCTGGCAGACCAGGCTGGCCACTGAGGAGGAGGACAGCTGAGAGCTTTCCTGTTTGCAGTGCTAGTGATGAACTTTGTGCCTTGTTTTGCAGCGTTGTATCTGCTCTGTTCAGTGGTGGGTTGAAGCCTCCAGAGCAGGGAGGGCTATGTGCAGAGAATGGTGCTGCATGCAACACCGTGCTGGTGAAACTGGGGACAGTGGCCACACCGAGTGGGGTTCAAAGGGGTCACAGAATCACAGAATAGTCAGGGTTGGAAGGGACCTCTGGAGATCATCTAGTCCAACCCCCCCGCCAGAGCAGGGTCACCTACAACAGGTTGCACAGGACAGCGTCCAGGCAGGTTTTGAATGTCTCCAGAGTGGGAGACTCCACAACCTCTCTGGGCAGGCTGTTCCAGTGCTCCACCACCCTCAAAGTAAAGAAGTTCCTCCTCATGTTAAGATGGAACTTCCTATGTTCAAGTTTGTGCCCATTACCTCTCGTCCTATCAATGGGCACCACTGAAAAAAGACTGCTCCCATCCCCCTGGCATCCTCCCTTCAAGTATTTGAAAGCATTAACAAGATCCCCCCTCAATCTTCTTTTCTCCAGACTAAAGAGACCCAAATCCCTCAGCCTCTCCTCATATGAAAGATGTTCCAATCCCCTAATCATCTTTGTAGCCCTTTGCTGGACCCTCTCCAGCAGATCCCTGTCCTTCTTGAACTGGGGAGCCCAGAACTGGACACAGTATTCCAGATGTGGCCTCACCAGGGCAGAGTAGAGGGGGAGGATGACCTCCCTCGACCTGCTGGCCACACTCCTTTTGATGCACCCCAGGATGCCATTGGCCCTCTTGGCCGCCAGGGCACATTGCTGGCTCATGGTCATCCTGTTGTCCACCAGGACTCCCAGGTCCCTTTCCACAGAGCTGCTCTCCAGGAGGTCGGCCCCCAACCTGTACTGATGCATGGGGTTATTCCTCCCCAGATGCAGTACCCTACATTTACCCTTGTTGAATTTCATTAAGTTCCTCTCTGCCCAACTCTCCAGCCTATCCAGGTCATGCTGTAAGGCAGCACAGCCTTCTGGTGTGTCAGCCACTCCTCCCAGTTTAGTGTCATCAGCAAACTTGCTGATGGTACACTCTATCCCTTCATCCAGATCATCGATGAATATATTGAACAGGACTCCTGCTGCCCTTTAGTGGCTAAGGGACGATATGGCAGTTTGAAGGACAGTAAGAAATGACTCGCAACCCACAGGATTGCTCTATATGCAGGAGTGGGTGGAACTTGTAGCTCAGGTGCTGTTAAGGCTGGGCAGAGATCTTAGTGGCGCTTCACCAGAAGAAGGTTGTGAGCTTTGCCTCTCTTTGTGCCACCAGTCTCTCCATGTGAGAGAAGGTGCCTCTGGCCACACCCTCCAGCACTGCCAAGAGCTTTCTCTGGAGAGGTGTGTTATAAGCAAAGGGCACCTCTTCTTTTGCTTTCTCCCAGCCTGTTGGCTATGGATGGTACTGCCTTATACTTTTTTTTCTCCAAGAGGGTGTTCGGTAGTGTGGGAGCAGAGCCCACCCAGTGAGGATGATTCCCAGCCCAGCACTAAGGTTGAATTAGTTGTGTCATTAGAACAGGGAGTTTTTGTTCTTACTTTCAGAAGATATGTCTGATGAGATTAGAAACTTCATGCCTCCTAGCAAGCTGTCAGGAAAAGTGTTGTGAATCTTTTTTGTTCCCACTTGACAGCTTTCTTTCCCCTTGTGGAGGCGTGAGCTCACCAGCCCTTGGCCTGTGCTGTACTGTCAGAGCAAAGGTGCTTCACCTTTGTCTGGAACCTCTCACCCAGGAGTCCCTCTGCAGAGACCACTGAGTACAGCCTGAGAGCACCCTGTGGAGGAGGTGTTTTATAGCAAAGGGATCTGAGTCACTCATGTGGTGTGTAGCAGCTTTTTTTGGCTAGGTTACGGGCCAGCAGAAATATTCTGAAGGCTGTACAGCACTGATGCTGGGGAAAAGCAGGTCTGATGGGCATGGGTTAGCCTGGTAGGAAGGATGCAGGTGACTGCACTGGTGCTTGCAGTGAGCTCTGTATCCACCTATGTGCTCGTTATTCTGCATGAGATGGAGTCATCTTTGGGGAGATGCTCAGCAACATACCTGTGTGGCCTATTCTGCTGTTGTAGTCTGAAATAGTTGGAGAAGAGGAATGGGAAGCAACAGTCAGAGTAACCAAGGTCTCTAGTTCCCAAAGCTGTCTGACTTGCTTAAGGAATATGTTCTAGCCTCTCAGGAAGCTGAGAGGACAAGTTTCGACAGACTGTATTATATGAGAAGTGAGCCTGGATGATCTGAGTGGGTCCCTGCAGACAGAGCTGGCTATGATCTCTTTCTACCTGGTGCGACGACAGAGGCAGCTACCTGCCTCTTCACAGTGGAGGAAACTAAGTTTGAGTTTGCAGCAGTTTGTGACAGTGGTTGGATTTATATCAGCAGTCACTGGCCCATGGAGAGTGAAGTCTAGTGACTGATTCTGTCCTGCCTGCTGTGGAGCCTCCTGCATTTTGCAGAAAGCTCCATCTTGTCATTCTCTGTGCATAATCTGGGGATAAAAAAAGGTAGACGGACAGCTGTTTTCCTGTAAACCTTGCAGCTTCAAATTCACCTTTGTCTGGAGGTGCTGCTGTTGGAAGAACAAGTTGTTCAGCAGGCATGGTCAAAGCATGTCCTCTGAAGCACGTGGGATCTGGATGCTGAGCAAGGGTTTTGTTTCTGGCTGTTGAGGCTCCAGGGTGCAGAGGATCAGAGAGAAATGCCAGCGCCTGCTACATAAGCTGTCAGGGGATGGGCAAAGAGCTACAGTTTCTGGGCCCTGTGGGCAGTGTTAGGGATGATGGCCAATGTCAAAGTCTGGTTGTGCCCCGCAAACACCTGTCAGAGCTGGACTGCACCCTCCACCTTTCCAGAGCATTGGGTTGTGCAGAGGCAAAGCAGCGGCCTCGTTGGTACAGTCAGAAAGAGCCTACTAGTGGCACCATCAGTTGTCTGTAGGGATTGGCAACATGGCACTGACACTGTGCAAAGAGACAGAGTCAAGTCAGTCAGACGCATGTGTTCGCAATAGCAAACTGTGGCTTTGGCATCAGCACGTACTCAGCCAGAGGGCTGTGCTCTGGGATGAGATACTGGCTTGCTGCCGAAGACCCCTGGGGCAGGACTAATGTATCTATTGAGAGATGTTTACTTTTGCCATTATTTTCTCCTGTCCAAGCAGGCTAACGTGACTCAGAGTTTTCTCAGCGTCTCTCCAGCTTTCGAAGTTGGCTGCCTGGCAAAGACAACTTCCCAGGAGTGCTGTAAAAGCAGACCCCTCCTTCCCACCACCCCATGTGATCCATGCTCACCCTGGTGCACTCTGGTCAGCGGAAGCAAAGTGACTCCCAGGGATTTTGCTGCAGTTTTGTCACAGCTGCCAGCTGGACACAGTTAGCAGCTGGGGCTATCCAGTTGTGGAGAAAAGAGGCAGGCAGCGTACAGGGATCCAGCAGCTGTGACAATGCAGGTCAGGAGACTTAGCAAGAAGTGGAAGATGAAGATACACTGCTTGCTAAACACCTGCCAGGGATCTCACACTTGGCCCCACAAATGTGGCCCCATAGAGGCTGCTGTAGGAGTAAACCCAGTGGCTGGAAATTGAAGAAACAGTCAGCAGGAGAGACTGTTGTAGGTATCTGGGTGTCCTCCCATTGCATCCCTAGGAATTGAGGGGGTTTAGCCCTCATTTTTTCTGCTTTTTTGAGGGCTATTCTGTTTTTACTCCACTAGCCAGGTACAGAACCCCTATAAAAACTGGCCTCAAAATTAGCAATTTAAGCATGGAGATGAAAGGAATGTCTGTAATAAGGGATACTTGCACCTAAGTACAGCTCACTCAGTTAGGTGGCTGAGTAACCTGGGCTCCTGATATGGTCCCCCAATGCATGTGGCTTCTCCAGAGAGCATTTCAGTATCGCTGAGAGGAGTTCCTGAAGTTGGGAGACACAAGTGGCTGTGCTGGGGCTGTTGCTTTCTGCAAAGCCTGAAGTAGAGAGCTGTCATGCCAAAGACTTTTATTTATTTGGTTGCCATGGTGCATAGCTAACACTATATTGTCTGGCTTCATAGCAAGGGGTGGTGCCACAGCCCGAGGCGCTTTTGCCTGGCTTCATCTGCTACAGCCTCATGTGATACTAATTTCCACACTGTTGGTTATCAGGAGCCTGCCAGGTATGTGTCTTGCCTTTACAAATGCAGTCATGTAGCAGCAACAACAGCAGCTTTGATTTTTCGCTTGGCTCCTAATCCCCTGGGAGCATACATGCCCACTGGATTGACCAGCAGTTTGCATGATTCTGATGAGGAAATGCACAGGGCTTCTTTTTGTTAAGAATTTGTGGAAAAAGCAGCCCAGATCACCAGAAATAGCTGAGAAACATTTTCTTTATCTCTGATCTATTGTGCCTTCTAGAGACACTCTATTTTTTGTTTTGCTGGGTCAGTAAATTTGAGCCAACCTTCCTGGCTGTGCTGGGAGATATTGTCACCTGGAGGATTATGTGGCAGATAGCAATGGGCTGATAAAAGGGAATATGGCAGCAGTGCCATTATGTTACCTCAGGCCTATAGGTTTTGTGGGTTAGTAGTGAGCTGTAGTGTAGTTTTCTTTGGAGACAAGTGGAGATTAAAACTACTGTTCAAAGGCCACACATCTGAGAGGGAGGCATCTCACTGCCTTCTGTGATATCCCAGGTTTCAACCCTGCTTATCCGGCTGCTTTGATGTGTTCTTGGTGGTCACCAACACTGGTGAAAGCTGACAGATGAACAAGACGCGTACCAGATGCCACCAGAAAGGCTGTTCTGCAGGCGAGTAGGCCAGAATTGCCACTGCTTTTCTTCATCTCATCTTCATCAGAGAGATGATGGTTGTCTGGAAGGGTCCTTTTGCTGGGACATCCAGGGCAGTGACGGTCTCTTGTAGCCAGCACAGAGGCAAAGGTCAGCTCTCCAGTGAGCTTTTCACAGCGATGGAGGACCCTTGGTACATCAGCTCAGCTTCTCTGAAAGACTGGATCTGGAGGATGCAGAGTGGTAGTCGGTAGCTTATGTGGCATTTCCTGGGAGATGCTTTGATTCTGCACTGCCTGTGCTTGCTGTTTTCCCTTTGCCGAGGGATGCACACAGGGTCCATGCTACTGCTAATCAATTGCTGGTAGAAGCCTCCTCCTCAGGGACATGGTTTGCCTGTCTGCTAAATTGCTAATTGCTTTGTCTCTAAATTGGAGACACATGGATTTGACAGATGAATGACTCAGTGAGTAAGGAACTGGCTGGATGGCCGCACTCAAAGGACTGTAGTCAACAGCTCCATGTTGAAGTGGAGACCAGTGACAAGTGGTGTTCCTCAGGGGTCAGTACTGGGACCAGTGCTGTTTAACATCTTTGTTGGGAACATGGACAGTGGGACTGAGTGCACTCTCACAAGTCTGCCAACAACATCAAGCTGTGTGGTGCAGTCAACACACTGGAGGGAAGGGTTGCCATCCAGGCGGACCTTGACAGGCTTGAGAGGTGTGCCTGTGCGAACCTTATGAAGTTCAACAAGGCCAAGTGCAAGGTTGGCGTGGTGCATGGGTCATGGGCAATCCCAAGCACAAATACAGGCTGGGTGGAGAATGGATTGAGAGCAGCCCTGAGGAAAAGGACTTGGGGGTGTTGGTTGATGAGAAGCTTGACATGAGCTGGCAATGTGCGCTCACAGCCCAGAAAGCCAACTGTATCCTGTGCTGCATCAAAAGAAGCATGGCCAGCAGGTCAAGGGAGGTGATTCTGCCCCTCTACTCCTCTCTGGAGAGACCCCACCTTTGTCCAGCTCTGGAGTCCTCAGCACAAGGAAGACACGGACGTGTTGGAGCGGGTCCAGAGGAGGGCTAAGAAGATGATCAGAGGGCTGGAGCACGTCTCCTGTGAAGACCTCTCCTATGAAGACAGGCTGAGAGAGTTGGGGTTGTTCAGCCTGGGACTCTTTACGAGGGAGTGTAGTGACAGGACAAGGGGTAACTTTTAAACTGAAGGAGGGTAGATTTAGATTAGATATTAGAAAGAAATCTTTACTCTGAGGGTGATGAGACACTGGAACAGGTTGCCCAGAGAAGTTGTGGAAGCTCCATCCCTGGAGGTGTTCAAGACCAGGCTGGATGGGGCTTTGAGTAACCTGGTCTAGGGGAAGGTGTCCCTGCCAATGGCAGGGGGGGTGGAACTAGATGATCTTCAAGGTGCCTTCCAACCCAAACCATTCTAGGATTCTATGATTGATGGTTGGCTCGATGACGAGGGTATACTTTTAGGTTGTTGCTTGTACCCTCATATACTCCTGTGCCCAGAGCCACTGACATCCAGTAAGGTTTGCTCTTTGGATTGGAAATGAACTGGAGACACCAGCCTCATGTCTTCCAGTGGTGGTACAAAATGTAAATGGCTTTCCAGAGCCATGCTCAGAAAACATGAGGCAGTGGTGACACGGGACTGGCTCCATACTTTTTCCCCCGCCACAAACTGTTAGTCATAATCCCAAAAGAGCCTTCTCAGGGGGATAGGTAGAAGGCCACTGAAGTTAAGTGGATATGGAAGGGTATATGAGAGGATATGGAAGATGTGCACTGACAGTTGTACCTCTGTCCAGAGATCATGATTAACTGCCTGTGAGGCCTGGTGCAAAGGAACTGTGAAGGGTGGAAACCTGCCCAGAAGTGGCTTTGAAGAGTATTAACAACCCAGACTCAGCTTTGAATTCAGTGTGTCAAATGCTGGACGCGACATGAGCCTCACTTGTCTTTGTGACTGAGCTCTGTCCATGGGGAGTAAGAGGGACATGGATTGCCCTCCCTGCGGTGAAGCGGGGGTTAAAAGCTGGGGCGGGTCTCGCAGAACTTGTCTGTACATGGAGGTACACTGCAGGGGTTTCACAGCCAGGCCTGGTCAGTGCTTGAAGCTGCCAGGCTGGCTGTGCTTTTGGTCAGATGTCAAAGCCCAGGAAATCATGCTGAAGCAAGCGGTGGTTTTGCTCCTGTCTAGTATCTCGACGGGCCACCAGCTAGCACTGGCAAAGGAGGGCTGGGCTGTTTCTGATTTAATCTGGCTTGTTGATGGCACATAGGCATGCGAGCAGCTGCCAGTGTCTCCCTGTCAGTTTGGGGGGGGTGCATTTTGCCTCTGTTTACCTGAGGTTGTGGTTCTCTTCCCCAGGCTTCTCCTCGGGCTCCCACATCAAGCACCTTTGACCTCCAGATGAAATTTGTGTGTGGCCAGTGCTGGAGGAACGGGCAGCTGGTGGAGCCAGATAAAGACCTCAAGTACTGTAGTGCCAAAGCCCGCCACTGGTGAGCAATGCAACCTTCTCTTTCCCCCACGCCTCCTCAAGGGCAGGAATTTCTCCTCTTACCTTCTCCAGGGCTTGACTTGGCCTCTTTGGAAGAGGCTGTGCGGCTTCCTAGTAGGTTCTTGCTGCTCAGGGTGTTTGTCACTGTAGCAAGCATTGCAGATGGCTGTTTTCTAGTTTCCAGCTCTCTTTACTGTTTGTATTTACTGCCAGCATTATGCAGACTGTTACTCTGGTGTGTGCAGTCCAGCTTCCAGAATTCCCTTTTTTCCAGTTACTATTATTTCTTCTTAGGAAGGCCACTAAGATAGTTCTCCTCTGCACTTGTTTATACTCCCAGCTGTTTACAGATGTCTGTCAGGTCACTATTAGCAAGGATCCAAGGTACTCTGCTTCCCTTTAAATTAGTTTCCTTGCTTCTTTCATTGCTTTGGTTGCTCTTCTCTGACACGTCTTGTCTGTTTGCACCTCCTGGCTCCTTGGGGCCTGGGAAGATGTTTGGTGTGATAGAAGAGGAATATCAGCTGGGAAGGCACCATTGGGTCCTGGAAACTGTGGCACTTCTCACCCAGGTAGCCTGGTAGGATAGGATGGAAGGGTTTATAGGACTTCACTTCCATAACACAAGCTACAAAGGCACAGTCCAGCATCCTATTGCAAATGTAAGACCTTTGATGAAAAAGAAATTGAAGCAGCAGCTGCTAGAGGAAGTAAGCAGGTGAGGATCACTGCCTGGAATGGGAAGGATAACACTTTTTTGTGCACCCACTGAATAGAGCTGGGGGTTTTGCTGAGGGTATCTCCTGGTGATTGCTCACTGGTGCTGCAGGAGAATTAATACTTCCTGGCACCTGTTCATAAGACAGTGCTTGTAATGACTTGCATTTCTACTGCACCTTTCAAGCAGAAAAATATTCCCAGAAGTTTTTCATGGATCTGATTGCACAAGAATTGGCTGTGTCAAAGGGTGGAATGCAGCTGTTTAGTAATCTATGGTGATGCCGTGTGAGACTTGGGGGAGACTTTTGTGGCTTTATGAGAAGACATACCCCAGGAAATATGTGATAAGTACAGGGAGAAATCCTTCGAAAACACCCTTCTTGTGGCTTCTCTGTCACAGATGTGCGTGTCTGGGAGCATCCAGACAGTACAGCGACAAGCTGGACTGGAGGATCTGGTCATCTCTCAATAATTTAGGGTCTCTGAGGAAAATAAAACCTGGTTCTGCTTTTCCTTTTGCCTCTCTGATTTATTCTCTCTTCTTCAGTTGGACGAAGGAACGTCGCGTCCTGCTGGTGATGTCCAAAGCAAAGAAGAAGTGGGTGTCGGTCCGACCACTGCCTTCCATCCGCAACTTCCCACAGCAATATGATGTAAGCCCCATGGCCAACATGGCCAGGTGCCCCTTCCTCTTCCCTCCCACCATGGTGCGGTGCTTTGAGGGCTGGTCCCTTACAGACCTGGCAGGGAGACAGGCACATGTTGGCTGAGGTGGGAGGCAAGGCCAGATGGACAGCAGCAAGATCTCAAACACATCCAGCTAAAGGGTAGAGCAGAAGAAGGAGCAGCACCCATTTAAACCACTCTCTGCACGTATGCGAGTTTCTGACATTGCTGTTAATGCAGTCACCATCTCAAGAAGTGGTTGGCACAGGGTTTGGGAATGAGATGTAATTCTCCCCTTAGGTCAGGGTTTCTCAATGTGGGGGAGAGGCAAGACGAAGCGCTTGGGAGAAGCCTATCCCTGCCTTTGCTGTGGCTGTGCTGCTGTAGATTGTGAAACTTGCTCACAGTGTGTTTTGAAAGCAAAACTAAGAACTCAGCTAAAAAGCCATGTGCTGTGAACAAAACTACAGATATCCAACCTCCAACCCCAGCCCTGAATATGGCGGTTGATAGTTTCTCTCTCCCTCTCCTTTCCTTTCTCCCTGAAAGGAGAAAGCTCCTCTCCCCCTACCCTATGGGATCTGCTGCCTCTTAGTCCATCGGCAGGCACAAGGCCACGTGTGAGGCCTTGAGCGCTCTCCAGTTGCAGGCCAGTTGCTAGAAGTTGGGGAAGGGAGCAAGAGTTATTTACAGCTGCTGCAGTAGGAGATGAGGCCAGCAGGTGAGTCGCAGATGGTGCAGCAAAGCAGGTTGCCATATGAGTGTGTGCATTGCCTGAGCTCCCACCCAGCCCCAGCCAGAAAGGAACAGTGTTGTCTCTTCTCAGTTTGTGTGGGCCTGCTGGTCTCCACACTGCTGTCCTCCTCTGGTGGCAGGACTCAGGAAGAAGGGGTGATCAGTAAATACGATGCTTGGAAAGCTTTTCATTTTCTCTAGCAGTGATACTGTTGGTAGCTTGGAGGTAAAGTTGAGCGCACGCTAGTGTGGTCTAAGCAACCTGTAAGGGCACATGTCCTGCCTGGAGATGACTGGAGAATGAGTCACTTTTGGGGACCAGCAACGTGATCGGCAGGAGACACTGTTGGGTCAATGCGGGTTGCTCCCTGCTGTTTCCCCCAGGGCCAGTGCCAAGCATACCTGCACCCGGTTGCCTATGGAAATGGCAACAAGAGAGAGGCCAGATGCTGAACTGAGCTGCCTGCATGTTTATGGGGAAAACTTACCCTTTGTGTCATCAGGGGTTTGAGGAAAAGAAATCTGAGTTAATGATGTATGAAGTGTCCTGTTTGTGACCTTTCCTGTGTGCAATTTAGTGTCCCAGCTGGTTTTTTGAACCCACTTTCCCCTCTAGCAAGGAGTGTTTGTGCAGATGCTAAGGTTTGCTCTCTGTCTTTTAACAGTTGTGTATCCATGCACAAAATGGCAGGAAATGCCAGTATGTGGGCAACTGCTCCTTCGCCCACAGCCCTGAGGAGAGAGACATGTGGACCTTCATGAAGGAAAATAAAAGTGAGTGGGGGGAATATGGGCCAGAGAGTTTGGGGAGAGGGAAGAGAATGTTTGGGTGGTGGATGCAGGGTCTGTTAAGACATACTCTTGACGACAGAGACGGAGCTGGATAGAGCTGGTACCGTGAGCTTAGGTGGGGTTATGGGGCAGGTCTGTCTACAGTAATTTAGAGCTGCTCTTCTTAAATGTGTGTGTATATCTTGAGTCCCTCACTCGGGACTAGTGCACATTGATCCCATGTCTTGCATTGCTGCCTTGCTGCCCTCCCTTTCTGCAGCTCTTTGAATCCACCCTGTTCTGTCCTTCCAGTTGCCTGTACTGTCCCAGGCCTGGCTCCGTATGGAGTTCTGCCAAAGCACCAGTCCTGACCTGTAGCTGCTCCTGTATCTTTCTGGTCTGTCTTGTATCTGCCTTGGCTTTCTTGCCCATTTCTGCTCATATCCCGTGCTTCTGGGCTGCGGCACTCCCTGCTCATGGCATTGTATTCAAAGGGGTGGATTTGAGATCCTGAATGAGAACATCATTGGGTGGTGCATTTGTGGAGGAGCTTGTCTGGAATTAATTATGCAGGCTCCCAACTTACCTTTTTGGGGAAAGCTGAGGGGTTGCGCATGTCCTGGACTGCCAGCTCTCTGGCAGCAGTCCTTGTTTTTTCAGACCAACCAAGTTCTTTGCAAGGCCCAGTTCTCCATGTTCTCACGTAACTCTGTTGGGAGATACTGGAAAACTTGAAGGGTTTCAGGCCTGCCCTCAGTTTATTCAGTCTTTGTGCTTGGATGGAGGGTCTTTCTCTCTGATGGTCCAAATGCTGTTATTTGTTACAGTTCAAGTCATTTTGTTGCTCAGGCCTTTAAAGCACATCAGACCAGTCTGGGTGTGTTTGCTCAAGCACGAAGGTGAATCTTCAAACAGCAGTGTTGTTTCAGTTTGGGGGAATTTGCATTCATTATCCCTAATTGACTTGAGTTCCTCAATTACCCATTTAGCAAGGAGTAAATCACTAACGCATCACACTTACAGCATTGCATCTGTGTCTGCAAACATTTATGTTTCCATAGCCTGTCTCAGGAGCTGATCTCGGAAGAAAAGGCAGATGTGCAGTCAAAGCTTCCACCCAAAATTTCTCTTCCCACTAGTATCCTGAGTGGGTTTTAAACCAAAAGCACCAAGAGACATCGACTGCACTCCTCTGGGCAGGATTTGAACTTGGGGCAGGCTATCATTAGGTCTTCCTTCCCTCCCCAGTGCTTCCTGCGGCCAGCTTGCTTAGGGGCTCTCCTCCCTCTCGAGTGCTAAGGATGAAGCTTAGGCTTAGAGGGAAGGGACAGATCTGAATCCAGCCCCTGCCTTAGCTCCCTGGCTGGAGTGAGGTATCTGCTGATGTCAAGCAGAATCAAGCCTGTTGGAGAATCACCTTGTGAGGTGGATGCCACGGAGACCTCGGCGCACTTTCCCTCCTTCCTGAATACTTTGTGTGGGTGCGGTCACAGTTGCCCCTCAACTTACAGAAGATGCCTCGCCACACCACGCAGTGTGGTGTGAATTTGGTTCTTCTCCCCAGAGCCCTCATATGGGCAGGTGACATAGGGCTTCCCAAGCACAGGCCTCCAGTCTGATGGCAGGTGCTGCTGCACAGGAGAGGGGAGGGAAGGGCTGCCCCAGCGTTCGTCCTTTTCTTGTAGTTTGTGCATGGTGCGGGAGGTTGTCTTGAGTGACTTCATGGGTCACCTTTGTGCAGTACTAGATATGCAGCAGACCTATGACATGTGGCTAAAGAAACACAATCCTGGGAAGCCTGGAGAGGGGACACCACTCACCTCACGAGAAGGGGAGAAACAGATCCAGATGCCCACTGACTACGCTGACATCATGGTAATCAGCTGATCTCTTGTCCTTCATCCCTCCTCCTCCTTGGTGCTGACAGCCTGCCCCTCTCCTGTGTGAGCTAGCAGGGACTGCATTGCTCTTGTGAGAAGGATCCTATGGTAGGTCAAATGGACAGCTTGGAGCAGCACAGCAAGGGCAGCACAGATGAGGCGGGAAGGGATTGACCCAGGGTCAGCAAGGCTCCACAATGGCTTTTCTCTTAATCCTCAAGTCAGTGGGAGTCTACCTTAGGTTCCCTTTTGCGTGGGCTCAGCGTTTCCCCAGGTTTCCTGCGTGCTCCTGGGAAAGCTCGCAAAGCCATTGCTGGCCTGTCGGAAAAGAGGGAGGTCGGAGAAGAGCTGGGTCGGGAGCCTGGGCACACTAGAGGCAGATGTGTCTCCTTAGCCCAGGGTTGGTGGCTGGTGTAAGGGTTTGTGCTCCTGAAGAGTCCTGCATTGCCTGTGCACCTGGGGGCCTTGGAGTCAGACCCTACCTGGGCCACAGTAGGGGCAGGGGGGGACCATGTCAGTGAACTGAGCTGCCCTGTTCTCTGAGCTTGTTTGAGCTGTAGGTAGACGTCAACAAAGCATCTCCTGTGCTCCCCATTAGTGGCAGCACGATGTCTTGAAGATGACATGGCAAGGAAAGTGCAGGAGGTCATAGACTGAGTGGAGCTTCCAGGATGCTCTGGAAGGAGAGGGGGAGAGGCAGTGCCAGCACAGGGAAGGCTGATGGGTGGGACTGTTAACATGCTGACGGACCCTTTGCCCTGTCTGCACTGGTTAGATGGGCTACCACTGCTGGCTCTGCGGGAAGAACAGCAACAGCAAGAAGCAATGGCAGCAGCACATCCAGTCAGAGAAGCATAAGGAGAAGGTCTTCACCTCGGACAGTGACTCCAGCTGCTGGAGCTACCGCTTCCCCATGGGTGAATTCCGGCTCTGCGAAAGGTACTGTTGTCTCATCTCCGTCCTGTGCTGCTGCTGCAGGGACAGGGCAACAGGCCCAGGGCCTCTGTCATCCCTCCTCCTACTTCACCACCTCCTCCTCGTCTCCTGGAGTCCACAGGGACTTCTGCTTGGAGGAGGAATGGGATGAGCTGACAGGTTTGGGTCATGGTGAAGCTGCTGTTGGACCCCAGAGGTGCTCAGCCACACCAGTGAGTGGTAAAAATACATTCCTGAGCACATGTCTTTAGAAAAAAGGAGAGCGAGCTTCATGGCTGCACCTGTGCCCTCCATTGCCAGCATGCTCTCAGCTCTCAGGCTGCTGAACAGTCTGCTTGGCCCGATGCTTGGGGGAATCTCAGGTGCTTTATTAAATGGTTTGAATGTCTCACGCCCTCTGAATCAGTGCCTTGAGGTGTCTTCAGAAGGCTTGTGATGGTTAGAAATGTCATTTTAGTTAGAGAGAAGGCTCTGTCTCTCGTGGCTGTTACTTGGCATTTCCTTTCTTGTGTGGTGGTTTCTCCTCATCCCTGCTGGTCCAGTTCCAGCTCACATGGTTTACTTCTGTTGACTAAATCCCCTCATAGACGTTACTCTGTTTGCTGCTCTGTTTCTGTGCCCAGCCTCCGTACAAACCCTGGCTGCACGTGGGTTTGTAGGAGAATTGCTTCACCCTTAGAAAGGAAAGTTCACAGCATGTTTTGTTGGGCCCTGATTGAGTGTCCCAGATGGGGAGCTCAAAACCGTGTCCTGGGGGTGCTCTCCTGATCACGCTCCTTGTGCCAGCAGGTTCCAGAAGAGCAAGGCCTGCCCCGAAGGAGAGGAGTGTCGCTACGCCCATGGCCAGGACGAGCTGACGGAGTGGCTAGACCGGAGGGAGGTGCTGAAACAGAAACTGGCCAAAGCCCGCAAGGACATGCTGCTCTGCCCCAGGGATGACGACTTCGGGAAATACAACTTCCTATTGCGGGATGGTGTATAGTAAGGGTTGGGGGGAAGCCAGTTGGCTGGAGAAACATGGGGCGGGTTTTCCGAGAGTGGCAGTAGCAGGGAGAGCGAGATCTGTGTCTCGCAAAGAGAACTTTTTATTTTCTTTCGTTTTAAGATTATGAGACGATGATTTATTAGTGGTGAATGAAATCGTGAATTTGATTCTCCTTGGCCAGCGAACGCCATGTCACTGAGTTTGTGATCCGTCTTCTCTCTCTTCTTTCCCCTGAATTCTCCTTCCTCTCCATCTTTTTGTTTCCGCTGTCCTCCAGTCAAAGAAATGAATCCAGTCTGTACTGGGCTGTGGATCCGAGAATTTCTTCTTGTGTCATTCTCCTGCCCTTCAACTCGGAGTGTGGCTGCAGAGGTCTGGAGGACAAAGCTGAGAGAAAGGGCCAAACATCGGGTGAAAAGGTGACCATGAAGTTCATGTGCTCCTTTTCTCAGCACTGCAGAGCAAGCCCCACTTACACTGCTGCAGCCAGCCTGCTCTCCTGGGGTTTCAGTACCAGAAGAATTAGGAATTGAGGTGCAGAAGAAGGAAACCCACTAAATCTGGCTTAAAACATCTTGGCTTAAGCTGCTGCTGTCAGTATTGCCCTGAGGCAACAACTGGTGCTGAGGCGGGTAACAACTGTGTGGTGTTAAGAGTGTAGCTAAAAGCAGCAAAGTAATAAAACTGCTTGCAGCAGCGGGAAATGGATTGTAGGTGACTTCAGACTGTTTCAGCTGACTGTACCCAGAAAGCAAATTGATGACTCCTCATTACATGTCTTTCTCAGTGTGCGACAGGTATTCAGGCTGGGTAATTTTGGTTTGTTTCTTTGCCTGGTGTGACTGGTGCAAATAAGACTGAAGCCATCTAGAAAGTGTAGTGGAGACTGTGACACACCTTGTGTCACTGTACTCCACGCAGCAGTATTGGTCAGGAGGAAGGAGCCTGTATTTCTGTGTCAGCTTGTGTTCTGAAGAGAGGGAAGGGAGGTGATGGGGTTCACTTCTTGCTCTTTAAGTGGTGTGTGTTACTGGTTAGAGCTGCATTTTCCGTGCACTGCCAGAAGAACTGGGTGGGCACCCATTTAAAAGGACACTGCCGAGCAACATGGGCGATGCTTTGCTGATGGGAATCCAGCTGGAAAGGCGCTTATGAGCACTGGGGGTCCAGCCCCCTCCTCCTCTTCGGAGCTGAGACAGGGAGCTTGCGGATGCAGAGCGCAGCCAGGATGCGACCCAGGGCAGGGACTGCGGTGGAGGTTGAGTGGCACAGTGGGACCCGGCTATGTGGCTGCTCCTGGGTCCTGCCTGATGTCTACCATGATGGGGGAACTGGTGATGCTGGGCTGGTATTTTTGGCTTTTGTAGTGGCAGCGGTGAGAAGCAGTACTGCTCTGTATGCCAGCCTTGTCCTTTCTGGCGGTCTCATCCTGTAAGCAGTAAACGTGTCCTGTCCTGAGCTTCCCTCTCCTTCTCTCTTCTGCAGTCCAGCTGTGCTCTGCAGTTTTGCATGCATGGATGGCACCATCCACTCAAATACAAATACACCTCCCTCACAGCCTTTTTAGGGGATGTATTTTTCATACAGGGTCTCCCAGGACAGCAAGATCAGAGAGCCCTTGGGGCTCGCAGTGATGTGTCTGTGGTAAATACAATCTGGTCATGAACTGCCCGGCTTGTACCTTCTCCTGGTACTCCTTGTACTCAACTGGTCAACTTTATAAACAGAGAGAGACAGGAGAGGAGGTAGGCATCAGCTCCTGGGTTATCTTGTTCTGCTCTTCTTGGGCAGAGATGTCAAGGAAGTGAATTTGGATTGAGGAACGTTGGAATGTGTTTTTATTTTTAAAACAAATCTGCATCTCTAGTGTGACTCTAGCGTTCGCTGCGCCGTGATTTCTCATACGAAAACTTGTTTAGGTTACAGAGTGGGTCACTGTCCCCTCTCCCCACCTCCGCGATGAGAACTGAGCTGCTCGTTGGGGCTTTGGAGGTTCGGACTGGGGCCAAGGCGGGGAGAGGGCAGGCGTGCGTGAGGTGAGGGAGGCCCACGGTCACGGGGGTTGCGTCGAGTATCTCTGTTTTCCCTGATATGATAACCTGGTCTGTGGTGTTGCAGTACTTTGTCACCAGACTTGTTTTAGTGTGTATATATGTGACCCCTCCCATGAAACATATATACACAGGTATTAAATATATCGCTCTATATAATATTATATGTGTGTGGTATCGAAGGAATCTTTTTAACGAGGGTAAAGGAAAAGGACTCAGGACAGGAAACGCAGCATCTCCAGTTTAAATATGAAGACTTTTATTTGGGTTAGGGAAAGGGAAATAACAAAGTGGGGAGGGTTTTATATAGATAGGTATAAATTTTGAGATGGGACAGGTTTCCCTGTTCACATTTTTGAAACCCCCTAGGATGTCCTTGCAGTCCCATCTCAGTGAAAGAGTATTATACTGCTAACTAGCGAGTAAAGTTTTAATGATAAGGCTTTGCTTATATTATTTAAAGGGACATTGTGAAAGGCAAGAAGCTTCACACTTGACTTCCCAGGCTTGCTTTATCAAGCCAAGAGGATTTTCTTCAGCACGTTACGTACTCTCAGCAGAACTAATCAGTGCTCATGGCTCTACAACAGATAAACCACAAGCTGTAGAGCTGCTTTAGCGGTGCATTCACAAGACTGTGATAACTCTCTCTTTTCTTCATTCATGTGAGAGAAGAAGAAAATTTTGCAGTGCAGAATCAAATTAGAGGGTTATTAACAAAAGAAGTGTTTTAATTTTGTAACATCAGAAGAAAATCTCATAACCTGTAAAATCACCTGAGACACACACATTCAGACAGAGTAGAGAGTTTGATTTAGATCAACTTGTTAAATGCTGAAGGACTTAGTGAAAATCTTTTCCCAAATCCTTTGGTAGGGGCAGGGATTTAAGTGACGCTGGTGTTGGAGTTAACCTGACCTTTACAGGGGAAAGTAAAAAAACCAAAAAATACCCTACTTAGCTTGTATGAAACTGTATGTCAAAAATGGATGGATTTTAGCAAGTGAAAGGAAAAGATAGCAAGGGGATGCTGCAGTTCTGAGCTGGGTAGTAATGATTTTGAGTCCTTTAATATGTCTTTGTATTAATATAATTTAAGAATACCACGCTTTACTATTAAAA
Organism: Ibidorhyncha struthersii; assembly: GCA_013398815.1. Lineage (NCBI taxonomy): Eukaryota > Metazoa > Chordata > Aves > Charadriiformes > Charadriidae > Ibidorhyncha > Ibidorhyncha struthersii. Next base: position 60,248 of record VZSZ01012197.1, on the reverse strand, counting down.
AAGAACTTAGTATCTTTCATAAGGTCTAGTATCAGGATAATAATGTAGATGTTTTAACAACATTTTTGGTTTTGTTCTTAAATAAAAAAAAAACAAACTTGCTTCTTTTAGCCTTTGTAATAGAAAATAAAAGTGTGCACTTTAAACCCTCTCCTGATCCAGTGTGTGCTTGCATTTTTCAAATAGCCCGCAAAGGCTTTTTATCTTGGTTTCAGGTTTCGCTGCTGTAAGGAGGGAAGCAAAGGGAGCACTTCAAGCATTGGGTCATTTTCGCTTTCTCCCATCTTTAAGTATAATCTACTGCTCTTCTTGCTGAGTGGAAAATTGCCCATGTTTGTATTAACAGATTCTGCAGTTCTTCGTCAGACATACAGTTCTGCTGAACTTTAGGTGTGTTTAAGGGTTTTTTTTCTTTCCCCCAAGCACCAAGAATCTACACACTCTGCATTAATGGGTAGTTTCAGGTGTTTGGGTAACCTGTGTTTTGAAACCTCCAGTAACCAGGTCTTGTAATCACCTTCATACAGAGGTCGTTCTGCTGTGTAGACTGCTCTGTTTAACTGGGTCAGCCAGTTCTTTTGCCTGCCAGTGTGCACCCTGCCAGGGAAAATGCCCTCAGCCCTACCCACTGATTCGCATGCACCATGGGCCATGAGAAGCATCTGTGCTGATTCCCCCTGGAGAGGATGCTGCGTGGTGAAGGTCGCACCTGGGAAAAGAGGTCAATGTGAAAACATTTATTAATAAAACTGTTTTCTTTATTTTTCAAATCCATCGTGATGCAGATTAACCTGGGATTCCTGATAAAGCCAAAACTGGAGATGCAGCAAAGACAAGGAAGTCCCATGGAGACACCCTGCTACCGCTGTGTAAACTGGCAGAGTGACCAGAAGGTCATATCCAGTGAGCCCTGAGGAGAGGAGATTTGTTACACATCTCCCCAGTGTGCCTGGATACAGACACAAGGACTCATGTCCTTCTGATCATAGGAGGAGAGGCCTGAAGACAAGCTTGTAGTGCAGAGGGAATGAGGGGACCAGTGCACTTCTAAGGTACCTGTTGAGTAGGTACAATGTAAGAGGCATCAGTTTTACCCTCCACAGATTACTGAGGCCATGCTGGCAAGAGTGAGGGTAGCTTTTCCAGTACAACGGGGACCACAACTGTCAAATTGCGAGGCAAACAAAGCACAAGGAAAAAAACAACAGTGTTTTCCTTGCAGGTTTGAGCCTCAGCTGTAAACTGTCCTCACTGGTGTTTCTTCATTGAGGAAAACAAACTTGTGTTTTGAAGAGGCAGGGAAAGGAGCAGTGAGTTCAATATTCAGATTCTCCTAGGAACTTCTGCAGATACAAAGACAAGGGGGAGAGCCCCAGGTCAGCCAGGAAGGATCCAGGTCTGATGGAAGATTTTGAGGAGCAGGGGTAGAGACCCCTGAGGGGTGAGAGGAAGGCTTCGTACTAAAGACCTTTAATGCTATCACACAGCAGCCTGGCAGAGGGAGTTTGTCTTGCAAAGCATGCAAGCTGCAGATGGGATTCCTCAGCAATTCTGTGACTGAATCGGTCTGCCCACACTGTAGGGAAATATTTATGGGCAGTGACAGCAGGAGATGCAAATGCTGTCATCACTCTTAATTGTGTTTGCTGCAACCGTTGCAACTAAGAGCAGGGCCGTGTTGTGTCCTGTGCACTGAGAGCAGCAGACAGTTCCTGCCTTGCAGGAGCTGTAACCTGGGCAGGTGTGCTGGTCACTAGCTGGGGTGGAGGGCATTTGCATGGGGAAGCACAGAACAGAAAGCGATGTGCTAAATAAATGGTAAAAAAGGGCTAGATGGGAGTGACTGGTGGGAGGGAAGTGAAGGAGGAAAGGCTGCAGGAGTACCAGCTGGAGCAGACAGCCATTTGGTGTGGGCTGGAGGAAGGTGCTGAACAGACTTGGTTGGGTGTCTGTAGGGTGGCTCTGGGCAGAGGTCCTATGGACAGCTAGCTCTTGAGGCTTCCTGGAGAGCTGTGGGCGCAGCTCAGGAGCTCTGCGCCATGTCTCATCCAGCCTCACCCTTTCTCCCCAGGATGGGACAGGGCCCATCCATTCCAAATAACCTCTCTCCCTTCTCAGATGGGTTCTCACCTCCTGCTTCTCTGCAGTTCCCCCTCCAGGCAAGAGCAGCAGATCCTGGTGCCCCCAGGGCAGGGGTGGTGTTTCCTGAAAGCCGATCCAGGTGCAGCAAGACCAGGGATCAGACAAGATGACAGCTCCCACTGACTCCTTCACCATTGCAATAGTCTTGGCCCTGGCAGCTCCTGAGACTGCCCCTTCCATGGATGATCCTCTCTGCAGTTTAGCTTATGGATGGCACACCCCAGAAAACTTTTTCCTGAGAGCCTCGGGAGGCACAAACATAGCAGAAAGTCCCAGGAAATAGGGTTATTCATTACCATCTGGATTAATCCTCCCAAAAATGATGTTTACCCAGGGCTGGGATAGAAATCTCTAAACCGAGATGCCAGAGTAGATTTGGCTTGCCTGGAACACGAAAAATACTCAGTGCTGGAGGTGCTCTTTGGTGTATTTCCCTTGTTCTCTGCGGATTTCCTAGTGCTGGGGCCCTCCAGGCAGACAGTCGGGAAGGATGAAGAGCTGCATAGTTTCTCTAATTGAATAGCAAGGCATGCTCCCCCGTTTGTACCCCAGCAAAGCTCAGAGGCAGAGAGAGAAAGTCTTGCCTCCACAGGAGCGAGAGGGACTTAGTTTTCCTCAGCTTGAGGATAACTGCGACATGGCTGGATGTTGCCCCTGGGAGGTGTGGTGGGGGTTCAATACAGCAGAAGTGTTTCAAAAGAGACTTTCAGCACGCTCAATCTTCTCCTGTTTAAGACCCAGGCTCTCATAGCTTGGCTTCTGGAGATCAGCAGCAGCCAGACTGCCCAGGCTTCTGGGGGATCTCAGCCCACATGCCTTCCCCAGACTCAACTGACTCCTGTATCTGCCCATCGGGCTCTGACCTCTTGGACCATGGTGCTGTAGGATCCCTCCTCCTGTCTGGGGCCACGTTGTTTCCAGGAGAGGTGAGTGAGCCTGGGAAGGGATGGCTGAGGGACAGACAAGGTCCGTACAGCCAGCCTCTTCGTTTTGAGAAGGAAGCAGCCGGATGAGTGTCTTCCTTGGTGTCCCACCAAATGGTCTCCCATGGACCCTGGCAGAGACCCAGCAATCACTGTCCTTGGATTTCCCCATCCTGCTTTAAACACCTTGGTTTATTGTTGCTCTTGGCACCTCCTGGGCTCTGCTTCTTGCCAAGGCTTGTTTGGAGAGCTCTGGAAGCCGGCTCTGCCCAGGCTCCCAGAGTGTTTCCAGAGCAGGGAAATACACAAAGACAGCTCTAGGTGTCCTTCCTGCCCAGGACAGCACAACTTCTGGTGATCCCAAGAGTCTCACGTTTTCTCCCCACCTAGCACCTAGTTTTCTGGCAAATGGCACCTCACAGGGAAAGGCCACGTGAGGAGGAGCATAGCTGCAGTGAGCCCAGCTGCCACGTGAGCACCCCGAGAAGGGGGGAATGTCTTGGTGGAGGGGTTGGGGAAGCAAAGCTCATTAGCTTTTTGGCACTCATTTTGAGGAATTAGTTTTTAGAAATCCTTTTGCCTCAGGCAAAAGGCGGTTCCTTCCACTGAGTTGCACCATTCGCTCCGGGATCCTGGTGCTGCTTCTCCACACAGGGAGACAGGCACACACGTACACGTACGTATGCACATGTATGCATGCCATACTCTGCCTGGGTAAGGGACAGCCCCGTCCGAGTTGGGAAGAGGGCTCTGTGCAAGGCCACATCAAGCCTGCGTGTCTGTGCCACATGTTGATACCATTAAAAGTACCTAAAGGGGGGTCACATGCCCACGTTTCAGGTGTCAGGCACAGTCTTTAGCCAACGCAGAGCCCAAGTCCCACTTTTACCACCCTCAGCTGTCCACACTCCCACACTGGCTTCGTTGTTCCTTCTCCCACCTCCTTTTCTTTTAAAGTCATCTGCTGTGGATGTGGACATTCCTGCTCTGGCCACAGCCTTCCCTGACACTGCTGTTCTGGGTGTCCTTGCAGCTCCGTAGATGTCCATTGCCTCCAGCAGCAGCATCTCAACCCCATAGAAGACAAGGTGCTGGGATGCAGGACAAGCGTCCTTTCAGAAAGGCCACAGTGAAACTCAGTCCGCCGGACCCTGCCAAGGTGAACAAAATTCCCTATCAGGCCCAATGCACTATGCAAATAAATAGTTAAATCTGGCCGCTGTCAGTGGATTTGTCCTCGGAGCTAGTATAAGAACAAAAAAAATTAACAAATATCTGCAAAGAGGCAGTGGCTGACCTCTGGCAAAGAGTTTGCTTGGATAAAAGAAGAAAGAGGAAACCACTTACCAAGCTGGGTTTTGTGCAAGACCCAAACCCCGTGGGTGGGCCTGGAACCTCCACACAGACCATGAGGAGTAGGTCTGATTGGTGGGACCTGCAGCAGAAAACATCCCCATGTGAGGCGGTATGGAAATTTCTGAATAACGGCTGTGCTGCTAAGGTCTTGGGTGACTGGAAAAAAGAAAGATGTTTCAAGAGCAGCAGGGTTTGTATAGCTTCTAGAGATTTCTACAGATTTTTGTCCTTATTTCCAGGTACACCTCAGGGTAAGTAAACTTCCTCGTCTGTCACCACAAAGTCCCCTCAGTACTGCTGGCTTCTGCCTCTCCCTCACTATTGCCTGCCAGGGGCAGCATGTGCTTTGGGATTTTGGCTGCCAATGCACATGCCCCAAATCAAACAGAACAAACAACAGCAGGTTTTCTCTTGGAGGAGGCATTAAATTGACTCTCTCTTCTTCCTAGTTTATGTTTCAAATATAAAAAGATACTTAAATATATTTATCCCTTTGCCAAAATGAGTAGCCTGTTCTGGGGTGCAAGGAGTGAACCGATGGATGGATAGATAATGCTGCTGTGTAAGCTTTGTGTCCTTACAAAATCAGACGAAGTTTTTTATTTTCTAAGAGGATGCATTCTATTAGATTATCAAGCCAAGCTTTCATCTCATCTGAGAAAGCTAAGATAACAACAATTAGTAATAATAACCATTAATGCCTTTCTTTGGTCAAATGTCACTGCTGCTGGTGGGTTCCCTGCAAGCTGTGCTTTCAGATACATGTAACAAAAAACTAAGTTCCCTTCTGTAATGGTGGCCTCAGAAATCAGTGGGCATCCAGGTGCCACCACCAAATACAAGACTCTTGGAGGCAATTTGCAGGAGTTTTGGCCCGAGGAGGCACCCAGCTGTGCCACTGTCTCTTTTTTTTGGGGCTGAGGGTTGCTGCAAGACACCAGCAGGATGGGAGGCAGTGGAAAGGCAGATGCAGAAGGACCATGGATACAGCCCTGTGAAGGAGTTGAGGGAGCACTCCTGGGGCCGAGGGAAAAATGGTGACTTGGACAGATGCACAAAGAGTCCTCTTGCCCAGCTCCTTGTGATGAACAGGGTTGTATCAGAGAAGTCTGAATGTCTGAAACGATTCCTTGGGATCTCAAACTGTCAGGAAGGCTGTACCTACCGATAACACCTGAGCAGTGGTGCTCTGCAGTTCCCAGTGCACTTCAAGCATGATGACAGACCTCCATAGAGATCCCTCTGAAGAGAAGAGTAGAATTAGGGGTTTAAAAAGAAACATCTACGTGCCCTGGTACCAACAGAAGTAACTGAGCACTGCAGAGAAGTGAAGCAGCGGGGAAGCAAGGTACAAGAATTCAGTTGTGCTTAAAAAAAGCAACTGTCTGGAATGAAAATGTAAAAGGAATGATAGCATGGACCAAGGCAAATGTTGAAGGACCCCCACTCCTCCCTTTGGGACTGTGTGCAGCCATGGCACTCCTGAACATGCTGCTTGGGCAAACATACCGAGGGGCCCAGCAGCACTGTTGGTGGTGTGGGTAGCTGCACTGGGAGACCTAGAGAAAAGACTGAAGGTAGCCCTGGTCTCTGCCATTTAAACTGGCGTTTCCAGAGTTTGGCCCTCTCTGTCACATTAGGTGCCCCCTTCTGTGTGCCACCCACTTAGGGGAAGCGTAAGTTGACTATCGCTGGCTGAGTCTGAGAAAATATGCTGCTAGGGGCTGACTGGGCTTCTGAGTGATGGAGCAGAGCTGCTGAGACCTCCACTAACATGGAATTACAATAATAATAAATAACAATCTGATCTGATCTGATAACAGTGCAGCCAGCACGAATGATGCAATCTGTGGCCATGCCTGCAGCTTTCAGCAACTCCGTTTGCTAAAGCAGCTCAAGCGCTCTCTGTGGCAGGACACAACGGCACACACACTCCCCACTGCTATGACTCTACTCCACAGTACTGTTTCTGCTTCCCCGGGGCTTGAAGTCAGGGCAGCATTTATGCATCCTACTAGTGATGTTACCCAAGCTCTTCTCCTGGGCAGGAGTTTGATTTTCAGGGATTGCAAATCAAGAAGGACACACAGTGTTGGCAGGAGACTTTGTGGACATGGCAAACAAGAGATGATCAGATCTCGGAAAAAAAAAATTCTAGATGTCTGTTGCAAGCTAATAATTCAAAATGCTAAGTGACAATTTCCTCTCAACGAACTTCTTCATTTTCTGAAGCCATAAATGTCAGTCAATTGCTGCAGCAGCTGCTGTGAAGTCCTTGGGTGCCTCAAGACATGTGGTCAGATGTTTGTCCAGCTTTCACGACAAGTCTGAGCCTGGGGCAAAAGCAGGAGGTCCAGCTGCACCTGGCACTGGGCAGCTACCACATTCCCAGTCACTTTACCTTGCCATCATTTGATGAGAAGCAGGCCTAGGCATATGTCCTGGTTTGAGCGACACAGGACTAATTCCTCTTCTAATACTTGATTGCACTTTTAGAAGACTCTAGTATCTGAATTTGTGAAAATATTTACTTTCTAGCCAGCTACGGTGTGTGGTTTTCAAGGTCTCAGTGTTTTCAAGCTTGCCAGGTGCAGCGATGAGGAGGAGCTGGCCAACAGGATTACTTCATACCATCAGCGTCACATTCACTATAAATTAGAAATTTGCTGCGAAGTTCGCTCTCTCCCTTGGTGTCTGCTATCCTGAGAACTTTGTGCCCCCGTGCCAGACTCCTGAGGCCTCCCCTTCCTCCTGAAGCCGTAGCGCTCGCAGTGTCCGACATTTGCTGTCCACTGCTGGGAGCGCATAGCTTCCTACTGATAGAATTGGCTGAGTATAATCTTTGCACATTCTGTATTGGTATTGGGATCAATATTGGTTCTTTAGTGCTATTAATGTTAATTATCTAATCTTACTCTATTAAATCTGTTTATACTTCAGTTCCCAGGTTTCCTTGTTTTTCCTGATTCTCTTTCCCAGGTGGGGAGGGGTCATTGGGTGATAGAATGATTGTCTAAATGACAATAACTTGTTATGGGTCTCTCAAACCATAACAGCATACATGACTGTAGCCCTCCCAAATGTTAGCAATGCCTGGCAGGATTGAGTGACCCTACTCCGTTTGCCTTGACCAGCCAGAATGGGCCAGAATATTTTGGGAAAGGACATGGACCTCCTGGCTGGCAGGCTGTGCTCCAGGAGGGAGAGATGTGATCGCTTTTCTTGCTCCCAGTGGCCAGAATCCACGGAATTTCAAGAATGTTTGCAGGGTCCATCTGCTGGCTCCAGGTTTGGGTGAGTGGAGGACACTGTAATGGGCTGGGGTTAGTAGGGGACCGTTCTCCCTGAATGGCATCACCACTGATGGTTATCACTGTTTGCTTTCTTATATTCTCTTTATGGGTGTGGGGGGAACAAACCACAGGGAAAATCCCAAGAGGTTGTAATGTAGTTGTATCATAATTAAGAATTCTACCAAAGCATTTATCATGTGATTTCTGAGCTGATTATATTGGGATCTAGATCATGAAACTTCCCCAGCTAATCTGAAATTCCCAACCACCCAGCCTGACAAGGTAATTCTTTCTTTTTGGTTTCTGTGGGGTTAAATCAAATGCATTTCCTTATGGGACCAAACACCATGCTATCAGGAGTGAGCAAAATCTTATCACTTTTTAAGACTCTAAATTCTGAGCCAGTGAAATGCTTCACTTTAGGCACAAGAAAACTCTTACTGACATCACTCAGGCCACTTCCATGCTCAGAGCCATGCACAGTTTTGCTCAGCTCTCCCTGAGAGCTGGGGCTCACAGACCAGCACAGGAATACCTGGTTCCTATCGACTCACGCTGGCGCTGCAAGGCTGAGCCTGGCAAATTGGACAGAAGCAACCTGTGAAATAAAGGCACTTCTGTTCTAATTATCACACCCAGCAAAAGAGAAGACTGCAGCACATGTAAGATACTCCTTCCCAAGCCAGATCCTGATAAAGATCAGACCTTTATCCTCCTGTCTCCAGTCCATCCCTCCATGCTAAAAAACTTCAGTAACAGGAGAGAAGGGGCTTTGCACGGTGAAGTTCTTACTTAACCAGCTGTTATCAGAGTATTTGTGGGTGCATGAACTCTCTTGCCTTACATCGCTGCTCCAAGAGGAGGCTGTCGGCTTTCTGATAAAACTCTGTGCCACTTAGGAAGGAAAATTCTACATTTTGGGGATGATGCGCACTTGGCAAGAAAGATGCCTTATGCTGTTATCAATATTGACTTAGGAGGGAAACAGAGTAAGTGTTGCATCACATACAAATATTGTCACTATCTGCATCTCAGAGAGCTGAAAAGTTAGGAGGCAGATGCAGACAGCGTGTGTATCTCCACTGGGCAGCCTGCGCAGCTCGGAACTCCTCAGAGCCTCTCGAGAGCCCTTCAGAGGATCCCTCTGCTGTTGCCTTTGCTGCCGATGTGTGTACCCCTGACAGCGTGCGCTTGCTCTTTTTTTCCCCCAACGTGTATATTTGTTATAACACCTTGGGAAGGAAAAGGGTGCTGCCTTTGCAAAGTTAGATAACTGGCCCAGTTCTTTGCTGCCGGATTGGCTGGGAAAGGCCCTGTAAAACCACGCTGGCCAGCCGCCCGGCCCAGCCCTGCGAGGCTGCAAGCTATTTCCACAATTGGCCACTTCAGAGCGGGAGAGGGGGAGGTGAAGACAGCCAGGCAAACTGCATCTCCGCCAGGCTCCTTCCCTTCCTCCTTGTTTTTTCTCTCAGCCGGAGTAGTTTGGCAAGCCTGCTCCGGGCGCCTCCGAGCCCTTCTCACAACACCCAGGCGAGCTGGGTGTCGCATTGGTGGCCAGGCTACCTGGCCCTCCCTTAGCTGTGCTAGCGCAGTCCCAGGACAGGACATGTCAAGCTGCAACAGCTCTGGGGGCCCCGCTGCCCTGGACTTTCCTGAAGTCCTGAAGTCCCTGCTGGAGTACTCCTTACCCTGGACCAACAAGATGACAGGTAGGATCGAGGGAATGAATGCTGGGGTTTCCATTTTGATTTCTCCTTCCACTCCTTAAGTTGCAAGGCAAGAAGTGGGCAGAAGATCTTGTTTGCTGCAAGCCCATCAAGGGTGTGTTTCCCCAAAGTGTCCAAGTCAGACAGGGAGTTCTGGCACTGAGCGTGTTGTGCAGCTAGGAGGAAAAACGGCAGCAATGGATTGATTACAAAATCAGTCAAGAGTGCTGAGCTCCTGATCCTTTTAATCTCTGTGCTCAGCTACTTCTTGGAAACCCTCAAAGCTTTGTGCACAGAGAAGGCTTGGGCACAAATCTCCACGCTCACGTAGCAATCCTGTAAGTCGCTGCTATCCAGGTTGTGCCATGGTTAATAACTGCTGAGTCTCCAGACATTGCTTCTTCCCAGATGCAGACTGTCCAGGGAGCCCAGCCCATGTGAGGCAGGCTCAAACTTTGTGTTTGATGCTGCAGTTGTTTATCAGTGGAAATCTGGGGTAGGGAACACGGAAAATGTTGTGTTTTCTTTGCAAGAGCACTTCTGTACTCCTAGGCTTTCCCACTCTCTGTGCAGCATCCTAGAAAACAAATGGAAAGCACACAGGAGATTATTTAGTCTGGGCTTCTGCTATGCTGAACACTTAGCTGTTGCTCGACTGAGCACTTCTCTATTGCTGGGCATGCTCCAAGTGCCCATAGCACAGCTTGGGTACTCTCTGGTTTTGGATAGGGTGCCACATGCTCTTGGCAAGCTGCTTTTTCATTGTTGCGTTTTAATGTTCACTGCCGAGTTCCAGGGAGGTGTATGGGAGCACCTTGGCTCAACAAGCTCATGTCTAGGCATGAGTGAGTTCAACGCACAGAAACAAACACACACTGAGCTCGCCCTTCTGTAAGGAGTTGCAGTTGTAGGACACGCGGATGGCTCTGCAGTCTTGAGGGGCAGCATGATCCAGGAGGTGGGAGCAGAACAGCCAGATGCACAATGTGGAAAGGGACCCTGCTCTTGGTCCGGTGTCAACAGGAGAAAAGGCTGCTGCTGCAGCAGTAAAGCACTCACAGCAGGAACGGCAGCTGCCTACACCTGCTGGAATAGTGAGTCCTCGGCACTCACACAGCTACTGGTGGAAAAGGTGTTGATAGGGCAAGGGGAGCTGCCATACCCTCTAAGGGGCTCATTTTGTCACATTGCTCCGCTGCTGCCACCTGTGAGCTGGCTGTCCCCTTTGCTGAGACTTTGCCCATTAACGGGTGTGTTTACATATCACACAGTATGAAGCTATGTGTGGGGACCAGGGCATGTTTTCTGAGCTGACTGATACCCAGGCAGAAAGCAGACCTGGCTGGTAGGAGGCAGTAACGGCCAAGGGAGGCTCACGAGGTGCAGAGCCTTGCTGTGGCTAAGCTGAAGTTTGGCTGCCTCTCTGGGATCTCTGGTCTCCACAGCCAAGTGGATTGAATTAGTCCAAGGGAGGAGTGCTGGCAAGATTTATCTGTTTGGCAAGAGCTGATGTGGGGGGTAGAGGGGGGATCAATGATTTGCAGAGGGAATAATTTAGTGTTAACTCAATACGGTTTATTTGGCAGCTGAGAGTGCTGTTTTGTGGCAGATTTCTTCCTCAGCCCCAGGACCACCCTGCCTCTCAGCATCACCTCCTGTAACCCTTAGAATTGTCCTTATTATGCCGCCTCCCTCCCCAGGCCAGTGTTGCCATCATGGCCCTCTTCCCACAGAGCTCCGTTCTCTCCTCCTGGGTCTCCATACCTATACACAACTTGTCTGGATTTGCTGGGTTTCAGGCCTCTGAATGAAATGTGTTACGCAACTCAGATGTCCCAGTGGGGCTTGGTGTATGTGTTGCCCCCACCCCGGGCCTAGTGCTGGGCTACTTCTTGCTTGCCTCCCTGCTGCATCAGAGCTGGGCTGTTCTGCATCATCTGGCCCTGCCAAGACTCCCAGCAGTAACAGCCAAGGCCACCGCATTCCTCTCCTCACGTCTCATTGTCCTCCTCTTCTGTCTCAGCTGCAGAGCAAAAGAGAAATTGTAAAAATCCAGGCAGATCCCAGCTTAAGCAAGAAGGTACAGCTGATGGCGCAGTGCCCACTTTCTGCTGGCAGTGGCTTGAGCTCCTAATCCCCAGAGGCTGGAAAAAGCTCTCAGAGCAACCTCCCTCCTTGCTGGCATGGCAGACCTGATGCCCAAGCAGGGTGTTGTGAGAGGGAACCCACAGGAATGCTCCCCAGGAACTCCCTCCCGCCTTTGGGCCAAGCAGCTAACACTGGACAGGCTAAACCCTCTCCAAGCAAACTCACAACCCAGTGGTGGTGCACAGCAAACCTTAGCACAGTGGAGTGTGGGTGGAAATGTGCTGGAGGAAGAACATGGTTGATCTAAAGGAAAGAGCCCTGGAGTAAAGGCTGCAGAGTGGTTTTAATAACCTCCATTCATATGGATGGTACCCAGCAAAGCATTTGGCGTTGAGATCTGCAGGGGGGATGCATGCAGAGCCTGTTCCTTGAAGGAGCGTTGTACAGTACTGAGACACAGCGTCACCCCCTGGGGCCCCCAGCATCAACAACAATGGAACAAAGCGACCATGAGAGCTGTAACTGAATGGGAAGCCTGCAGGCTGCCCACTTTGGCTACATCCCCTCACCCTGTTCCTAGAAGCTGCTCCTTCCCAAACTCACTAGGTTGTGTTCTCTATCTACCACCTACCACTGGCTGTTTCCCAGGCAAAAACATCACTGCGAGCCCGCTGCCCCTTGCCGAGCTGTGTGTGCTGTCTCTGTCATGTGTGGTCCAACATCTGTGTTTCATTGGCCCATGTGAAGTAGCATCTCCCTTTCATACATGTGCTTTTTTCTTCTGCCAGCTGAGCTTAGCAAGGCAGAGGGAGTCCACAGAGGGCAAGCAGCAGCCCTGGAGCACACTGGGCAGCAGGGCATGACCTCTTCTGCCTGCTTCTTGCAGCTGGATTTATCACCCTTGATAAACAATACATTAACCTGTGCTGTTCTGGTCTCTGGACCACAGCCTGTATTAAGAAGGTGGCCCTTTCCCAGCTCCCTCTTGGGAAGCATGCACACAGGAGTTGCGTCAGGAGTCCCACCCCTGTCCCCTGCAAAGGAGGCGGCAGATTCAGCCTCCCAGCCTACGCAAGAGAAGTAGCTGGCAGGTAGGGCAGCTCCCTGCCTGACTGGGTTGGATGGAGACATCCCCCAGTCCTTGTTGTAGTAAGGCAATGGAAGAAAGCACCTCCTCCACACGACTTCCAATCCGTTCCTTTTCCTGGGGTGCAGAGGGAGGAATTCAGATGTGATTTGTGTTGCAAAGACCATCAGGGTTTATTAGGAAGGGTCAGGTCAAATTGCGCCTCACAACCAAAACGAAATGTCTGTTGTGGAAGAGCAGCTGAACCAAGCAGACTCCTGAGTGTCTACCTGGGAAGAAGAGGTCCCTTTTCTGCTGCAACTTAGGAGGATATCCCCACCCTGGCACCTGTGGCTCTGTTGGGTGCGGATGGGGCCTTTCCAGGGAGGTTGCCTTTCCTTTCCTCTCCCTGCTCGCAGCGCTATGCGGTAGGTTTGCTGCAGCCGGCCCTTCTGCGGCAAGAGGCAGCAACTGCTGACGGGAGAAGCCTGTGGCTGTAGCGTCTGTCGCTTCTGCAAGCTTATTCATTCAGCAGAAGCTCCTCGGTATCTGCCTGTGCTCTTGGGGGTGAACTCGGCAACACTCGCTCCCTCTGTATGTTCAAAAGCTTAAATCCCAGCACACCACCCTGTTGCTGGAAGAGGGGGGCTGTTTGGGGAATCACAAGGAATCGCTTGTGATCATGAGAACTTGGGAGAGATCCTCTTCTTCTCCAGCTTCCCAGCCACGCCAGCAGCCGCAGTGAAGTCCTTCTCCCTGCTGATGCTATATAGGGCACACCGCTGTGGCTGCTGTGGGCATGATGTAGGACAGCGGGAGATTAAATCCAGGTCATGTGGGAAAGGTGATCTCGGGATCCTGAATCAGGATATTTAAGGACGGGCTGGAGGGCTGGCTCCGGGGGCGGTTCGGGAGCGGCGGGCTCCCGCCTTGCCTCCCGAGACGGCCGACGCGGTTACGCGACCTCCGATTCTGGGCCCGCCGCCCCCCCGCACCGCGCCGGCTGCCCCAGCGGTCGAACCCAACCGGGCCGGGGCTGAGGCAGCAGGGAGCGGCCTAACAGCTGAGAAGGACGCGCTCAGCGCCGCGCAGCTCGGGCCGCCTACACGGCCCCCTCAGCCGCTAACGGTCGCCTCGGGGAACGGCGGGGGGAAGCTCCTGCGCAGGCACAGAAGCGCCCCCCCGCACAGGAGAAGAGTGGCGGACGCGCGCCCCGCGGCAGCCGCTGTTCCTCCTCCTCCGCCGTCCGCGCGCGCGCGCCCTATTCCCCC
>VZSZ01012197.1:23517-45367 GCA_013398815.1 Ibidorhyncha struthersii | reverse complement strand
CGAGCCGGTGCGACTGGAAAATTCAGCTGCTGCCATCGTCCTTTCGGGGGTGTTTAGGTGTATGCGCTGGGCAAACTAAACCGCTTCGGGTAGGAGGGGTAGGTGGAAGTCAGGATGTGACACGCTGGTTTTATTCCCTCAGCTTCCCGACTGAAGCCTTCCCGACTGTTAGGAGCGGCAATGGAAAGGTTTTGAGACTTCCTTGACCTTAATTGCTGAAAAGTTGTACGGTGGCACGCGTAAATAGCAAATCTCTTCAGATTAGGTTTGGTGGTAATCCATAGGGGTATGACTGCCTCCTGCACATGCAGTGCTGCATAGGCTGGAGCTGCCTCTCTCCCACTGATTATGCAGACAGCAGCTGTGTAAATAACAGTGCTTATAGTCTTCATTGCTGATGGCACACTTTTCTTTTTAAACTTCTTTTTTTTTTTTTAGCTGGTGGTATTTTTGCTCTTCTGAGTATCAGTTTGATTTTGAGGAAGGATCGGGTTTATCTGCCCTGCTGTAATGCCCAGAGTACTATTGTATAATAAAATAAATCCATACATTTAGGAGTTTTGAGGTTGAGGATAATTTTTGGAACATCAGGCAAAATCCAGGGTAGACTGCAGTGCAAGCAAGGTTGGCAAGATTGTTCCCAGTGAGGATCCTAGTTAAGATTCGTTTACTTTGTATGTCTAACGTTGCACAATACTGTGTAAATGTATCCATCTTGTGTTTCTGGCAAATATTTTCTCTCCTTTCTGTTAAAAAAAAAAAAAAGGTTTCACTTATGTTGCCATGGTGCAGGATGCTGCAGTACATAGAATGTTGAAGCTACAACATTATGGGGTTTCTTAAAATATTTCTTCGCCCAGTCCTTTTTAAAGGCGATAGTGCCAGCAGGAGCAATTTAAGTTCATTTGTAGAAACTAGGATGGTAGCTGACTGTGATACGGTGACTTTATCTTAGGAGTGGGGTTTTTTTAGTCCAGAATCATATGATCTGGTCTATGGAGATGTAAAATTTAAAAATTAATACGATTTTGAGGTAGTGCATTTTTCTAAAATGAGAAATATTTGATACTTTTCCTTTTACTAGATTACCCCATTACAGCTTGGGAAGGTGTTCAGCTTGACTCTCTAAAGCTTGCTAGTGAATCCACTGCATTTTGATGACCCCTCCCCATTCATGCTGCGATGAAGTTCAGATTGTTCTCGTTCTTAAAATTTCTCCATAGATTTCCTTAGTCCAAGTTGTGCTGTTTCACTTCACATTTATGGAACTTGTTGCTTTCTGTTTATTTTGATCTCTGATGCTTTTCTTGTTTGCATATTTGCAAGACAAAAGAAAGAATGCCTTCTGTGTTAGCAGGTAGTTACTCTTAATTTTACAAAAGACTTGTCAGTAGAACTGTGACTCAACTGACTTCAGAGGATCCTTGTTTATTTTCTGTTCCTTTACAATACAGTGACACAGCCAAAATGTTAAATAGTTACAATTTACTTAATACAGTGGTATGTTTTCAGCAAACTTTCTGAGAAAAGACCCTATGCCTTTTGTCTGGAATGCCTGTTGACAAAAATACAATTTTCTGTCTTATTCAGCAAGAAATTTTATCAGCTAGTTGTAGTGTCCATGTATAGTCTCTACAAGCTACCTGCGGGTTTTCCAACTGCTGTAGGTAATTTGACTACCCGGTAAGCCGCAGGCTTTCTAATCCTGAGCAACAGAGGAGCACATCCAGTTCCAACTGAATGCCATCATCTTGAATGCCCTGCCATATACCAAGTATATCTGACCAGCCTTGCTGTAAGTTGTCATCATGTACAGTGTAGGGATTAGATAAATAAAAGTAATAATCTTTTTATAAAAAGTCCTGTGTGGTAAGGGAAGAGAATTAATATTCTGGAGCAGGAGTGTAGGTCTTTCCTACTAATAATGAGCTGCTGCATGCTCTCCAAAGAATGCCTTAATCGCCAGTTGTGTGCTGCTCAGGAGGAATGCCTCAACAAATATCACAGTAATGGGCATCATGAATACAGAACCCTATAACCTGTCTTGTTCCATTGTCACAAGTGGGACTTAAGGAGCAATCAGCCATAGTCTGTATAGTGGTTTTGGTATAATTTGATGCTATTTTTTTATGAACAAGGGGAACTTTGTTAAAGAAGTCTTTGTTCTGTTTGTGGCTGGGGTAGCACTCGACAGTTGTGGCCAAAGTATCTTTTGGTGTGCTTTTGTTTTGTTGTTGTCTGGGGGGGTGTGGGGGGTGGTTGAGGAAAAACCAGGATGTGGAATAAAGCTCTTTCCAGGCTGCTGCTTTTGGCTAAACCAGCAGTATTTCCAATAGTTCAAGAACGGGAATGCTCTGCCTAAATTACTTAGCATAAACTAGTGACCTCTCTGTTACCAGCAGATGTATAGCCTAGTTAGTAGGTCACAGCAGCAGAATGAGGGGGCTAAATTGGACATGAGCTATCAGCTGCAGAAGTACAGTCCAGATTTATCAGGGTGACCTTGAATCACTGCAAATGGAGCCTCTTAGGATACTGCAGCTCTGCTGTCAGGTAATACCTGTTTACACTATAAATATCTTAAGAGAATTAACGTTTCAGCTCCCTGTGATGGGGTGGGCGGAAACTTCCCCTTCAAGATGCAAGAAGTTAATTAGTGTTTCATTAGATATTGTGCACCCAGCAGGATGTTGTGCAGCAGAAATAAAGATTAAATGAATTGAAAGACAGTGGGAAAATGTCGATGCAAAAATGATCATACAAAGGTTTTATCTTTTTATGTATCATGTTTGAAATACAGAGGCACCCAATATGCATGTTAACTTCTGCTATTTTAATTTGTTTCGGATTTTCAGATATTGCTGTTAGAAGTGAGGAGGGAGAGAGAGAGGCAACATAGCTAAATAAAGACAGTGCTGGGGGCCCAGTGCTTGTCCAGTTGTCAACATGCAGCAAAAGGACAAAAAATTTCAGATGGTCCTCTGATGTCAAGAAAGGATCTAATCTGGCGTAAGCTAGGGACGATAGCAAGGGGAAGTTGGAGGGACCACAGTCTTTTCAGGTTACTGAAGTACAGCAGAATGATGGTGCACATATAAAAGGCATTAAAAGATCTGAGAAGAGCCACATACACCAGCAGTATAGTCTTTTTGGTGTCTGCCTTCTGAAAAATATTTTTAAGCCTTGTGTTTAGTCTACTAATCACTTAAGGTTTCTTTTTTCCTCTGGAGGCGTTGTATTAGGTGTTGCAAAACAAAAGCTCTGCTAGCTTGTGTTAAAACTGGTATAATTTATAAGGGAATACTGTTGTTTTAAAGAGTAAAGACTGATTTTTTTTTTCTTTTTATTTCCTGCCGTTTTTACTCAACATTCACAAGTTTTTTATGGTGTTGATTAAAAAATAAAGTGATTTACAAAGAATTCATTATTGTCGCTTGCATTTGTTTTGATGATATCTTTACTAGGATATTGTCCACAATCTCTGGTGCAAATCTGGGTTTGGTTGTGCTGGGCACTATGCAAACCTTAGGGAAATACACCATCCCTGATTCATGAGTTGAATGTAAAATGGCAGTTCCAATTTGGTGGGGTGTCCTTCAGTAGTAAGTGAAATCATCCTTATATGTGAAGCAGAGTGGACACTGTTTCTTTACTAGCTTCAAGTAAGAGCTATTTAGAAACATGCAGTTTATTTGGATCATGACTGTTAACCTGCACGCTTGCCCAAGTGAAGGGTAGGAAAATGGCAAAACTCCCTGCAAAAAAGAGTTGATAGCAGGGATAGGAGTCGGGAGATGGCTGTTCAGAGGCAGCAGTGTGAAGCAGCAAGGGGGAAGGCCAAAACTACAAGATTATGTTAACAAAGCTCAGGTCCAGAAAGCACTGGTCTGAATTGAACGTGTTCTTTAGGTACTTGCTCTTAGACCCAAGTCTATGGCTGGTAAGTATTGTCTCAGCTGTTTAGTTTAAAATGGGTATCTCCTTTTGTATGAGATGTTCAGAGCATGGTAGGTTAAAATGATAATTTACTTCATATGGCAGCACTGTTCTTTAAGCCATAAAAAGCTCTTTCAGTCCCAGTTCCAGGGACTGAAAATCAGTTCCCAGCTAAGGCAACAGCGGAAGGAATGCCAGTTCTATCAGAATAGGTTTTATATAAATAGGCTTTTCTGATTTAGAGCAGAGTTTCACCCCCACTCCCACCCCCGAGAAAGAAAAATGCTCCTTTAGCATATTGTAGCCAGTCTAGAAAACCCTAATGCCAAATGTTTGTGCGTTTTGTTGGGCTAACCTGTGTGAATACTGGAGATCCAAACTGGTCCAGTGTAAGTCCCTGGAGTCCATGTTCCATTGAGCTGAATATCTGTCACCTTCCATGGTAAGACCTGATTTGCAGCTAGTTAGGGTACAACTGGTGACTGTTCCTTTTGATGGCAGTGCTGGCTCAATGCTGGCAGTGCTAGCACTGTTTCTGCAATGCCTCCTTCAGTGCTGGTAGAACTGCATGTCTGCATGGAGAACCGGATCAGGAAAATGACTTGGATTCTTTTTTTTCTTTTCTGCCATCTTATTTTTATCTCTTAAATTATGTAATTATTCCATAACTTGACTTTTGTGCTTGGATTCTGTCCCAGACAATTGTTAAGATTCAGTAGCTATGGGGAACATAGAAACAGCCATTTTTCTCTAATATGTGCGCTGTAGCATAGTAAGTGGAGAAAATTTCATCAGTCTTTTGTGGCTTGGGGGTGGGGTGTGGGAGTATGCCTTATTAGACATCTCCCCAAAGAGTGAAAATTGTATGTAGGTACTCTGAGCTATCTATAGTGAACAGCATTTGGAGCTATTGCTTTATGTGGACATGCTGAGTCATTTCAGAAATAAATGCTTGTGAAATACTGAACAATAGACATCCAGGTCTCTGGTGTCCTGTGGACCTTTTGACTAATTTTCAAATGTAATCTGAAAACCCATATTCCTTTCTTGTTTGTATCTAGATTATTCTTCTGCACCTTCTTTTTTTGTGCATAGAATAAACTACTCTGCTTCTTTGGACTTTTCTTAATGGCTTCCCATGTAATCCTACTTACGGACACTCATTTTCGCTGTCTTCCAAGATGAGCCAGGCTATTTTGCAGTGACTATTTAACAATAAGCTACATGCAGTATTATATCACACTTTGGTAAGTTGTCACAGCAAAGATGCTGGTCTTCAAGGCTACTCAGATGTCTGTGGTCTGGCCATCACAGAGGGTCAGAGCATTCCATACTGAATGTATGAGTGTTGCCTTTCAACATCTGATTTTTCAGATCACGTCATGAGGCAGAAATACGGCTTACTGAATTTCCTTTCATGGGGATTTTGTTAGACTCTTAAACCTCAAGTCTCTCCTGTGTTGCAGCTTGTACAGTGACCTACTTGTATCTTTCAGATAAAGAGAAGGAGAAGATAAAGCTTGAGGAAGATGAGGCAGCAGCTGCCAGCACTATGGCAGTCTCGGCTTCCCTTATGCCACCCATTTGGGACAAAACTATTCCTTATGATGGCGAATCTTTCCACCTGGAGTACATGGATCTGGATGAGTTCCTGCTGGAGAATGGAATTCCTTCCAGCCCTACTCACCTGGATTTGAACCAGAATCCACTCTTGCCTGTGGCTGAGCTGGAAGGAAAGGAGTCTGCCAGTGCTTCCACTGGTTCTCCTGCATCATCCTCTTCCACTGCAGTTTACCAGCAATCTGAAGCAGCCTCCAGCACAGGTAGATGGCATAATACGGGGCTCTGAGGGACTTTTGTTGTTCTCATATTAAAAGGTGCCTCTTTAGATCAAAGAGGAGACATGCTATCCTGTCAGCGTTGGCTGTGGCAGGTTAAGTAGCACAAAGGTGGTCAGCCTTATTCCATGTGTCAGTTCATGAAGATACTGCCTCTTCTCTTCTTCCCCTCTCCCCCTCCCGGAAAAAAATGAGTGAGTGTCTCTCAGTGTACGGTCTGTTTCTCTTTTGAAATTAGGAGAGCTGAAACACCAACTTAAAGTATTTGCTTTCTTGGTATTGCTAATCTAGTGGGAAGCTGGACATGTTGAGAAAACAGTTTCTCAGGTTATTTTACAACAGATTTGATAGTTTGTGACGAGTCGTTTGTGCTACCTTGGTGGCTTGGTCCGCTTGGGTGAACTTATGCTAACTTAATGTACCTCAAATAATAATGCTTAATAGAAAAACAATGAAGCAATCTTTTCATGCTAGCCTGTGAAATGTGAGAACAGGCACTTGGAAAGGGTGTGTTAATGATGCAGTTTGATGTTCTGTGGTGCTTTGAAGTGGGAATGGAGGAACAAAGAAACAAAACTGTACTTAAATGGTACTAGGAAACTTCTACTCTTCATTTGTAGTATGGAGATCTTCTCTGTTAAAGAATTTAGCAGCTCAGTTTGCCCTGGATTTGGAGCTTAAACATGATAGTCACTAAACTTTCACAGTACTATTTTATGAGCAGACTTTACAGAAAGCATTTTGCTCAGAGCCTCTTCTGTGAATCTTCAAGAAAAAAGCAAAATGTGGAACTACTTCAATAAGACATAGGGTGTGGCTTTTTTTCTAGGTGGTATATGAAAAAATTATTCATTGATCACTACCTCAAATTGCACTGACATTTGCACTTCATGTGTGTGAAGTATGTAAAAAATAGATAAATATGACAAAGTTCATATGAACACTATCAGTGTCAGAAAATCTGTTGGGACATTTGTTTCCATGTGGTGAAGAAGTAGAATACTGTTGCATTTGTAACAAACCCACCTTTATTTAGTCCTTTGTTTGGAAATACAAACATCTGACTTTTGAAGGACCCAGGGACCTGTGTCTTTGGGCAGGCTTCTTTCCTAAGGCTTTCTGTGGCACAAAACTCAGGCTGATACAAGTTTCTCATTTCTTACTACTGTGGAAGGCGCTTCTTAAGTGTGCAAAGCATGAATTTTTTGCTGAGGAAGTATTAACTCTTGTCCTGCATCTGTCTGCTCATGTCTGTTAGTCTGGCATGCGTTCCTAGAGTTTGTATTACAAACTGGACTGTGTAGCTTCTTTCTGTACCAGCAGCTGTACAGCACCAAGCCTTAGGGACATACCAAATAATACTATTAAATACTGCCCACAGTGGGGCAATAAACAGAGATACCCAAAGTTGGCTTCTTGGTTAATTCTCTTCACCCTGTTGAACGTATTGTAACTTCTCCTGTTGTTGCCAGAGTCCCCACCACAAAATGAGAGAAATACTCCCAGCCCCATTGATCCTGACTGCGTAGAAGTTGAGGTGAATTTTAACCCTGACCCTGCTGATTTAGTGCTGTCCAGTGTGCCTGGTGGTGAGCTCTTCAATCCTCGCAAGCACAAATTTACTGAAGAGGACCTGAAACCACAACCAATGATTAAAAAAGCCAAGAAGGTTTTTGTCCCAGATGAGCAAAAGGTAACAGATTTATTGCTGCAAACTTCTCTAGGCCTTGATCGAAGTTCCTGACTCTTTGCCCAAACATTTTGACACGTAAAACTAATGTCCTATACCTATGTGATTGGGCAGATGCACTGCCAAGAATAGAATTGGCAAGTCAACTGCTGTTCTTGCTGTTTTGGTATTATGAGATAATTACTGGGCAGGAGCAACTTGCCATGCTATACACAGAAATTAGAAGTAGAAGAACTATCAAATCACATCCTCATCAACTGCACTTTTGAAGGCCATTGAATATATTTGCCCAGCATTATGTCTGATCTGGCTTTAAGTAGCCCAGACAACAGAACAGATTGTTTTCTGTGGAAGTTCGTTCACAAATTGAAACAAAGTAAAGGGAACATTTCACTTGGGCGGCTTCTTAGTAGCCAAGTCTCTTAATCTCCCTAGTTCTAGCAGTGCACTTGGTTCATCCTAAAACAAGACTCATGTAAGGATGAAATCTTACAGTATCGTGTTGCCTGCATTTTGGTGTCTGAGCCCTGCAAACCAATGAAGGAGATTCTTCAATATAGCAGTCAGTATGAATGTCATTATACAATAAAGAGGTGTCTATTTGATACAGTTGTCAGGTTGGCATCTCTTTTTTTTTTTTTTTTTTCTTCCTGTTTTGCTGCAGGACGAAAAATATTGGACAAGGCGAAAGAAGAACAATGTGGCAGCAAAGCGTTCCCGTGATGCTCGGCGATTAAAGGAGAATCAGATCACAATTCGGGCAGCCTTTCTCGAGAAAGAGAATACGGCCCTGAGGACGGAGGTCGCAGAGCTGCGCAAGGAAGTGGGACGATGCAAGAACATTGTTTCTAAATACGAGACCAGATACGGACCCTTGTAAGCACACCCCTTTTCCTTGTTAGGGCTCCTTGTTTTAGCCTCTTAGACTTCTCTGCCTTCTGTAGAGACACCCAGAAATAAAGTTTGTGGAGGCTTTGCCATTTTGCATCTACATACAAAAAAAAATATACCCAAACCCTGTTTCTGTTGGCACAACTTGTTCAGGCCCTTTCCTGATCATTGTGTTGCCCAAAATCTTAATGTCCATATTTACAACGATATTTTTAACACTGATAGAGCATTTTCTGATGTCATACAATAGACCAGATTCACCTGTCTAGAAGAGTTGATGTGGATCCCTCCTGACTGGACAGGGCTTTTGCTATCTGTTCTAATCTCCATTTTAAGTGGAGAAAGAGCCTAGGAGACTCTCCTTGCTTTTTTTCTTTTTTTTTCTGTTTAAACTCCTGCTCTTTTCTCCCTCTCCACCCCGCCCACCCCTCCCAGTCAAATTGTAAAACATAATTTTAAGATGTAAGTAGATGTTGCTGGGCAGCATCATGAAATTATTTCCTCTCCTATTCAGAGGCACTGGGAAGTACCTGTTGTATAGAACTCTCTTCCTGTTGAAGAGGAATAGGAGAACCTTTATGAAGGAAAGACAGGAAAATATTCAATCTCTTGTAAAAACTGATATATCTCAAGGTGAATGCACAAGTGTTATGCAGACCAGAGTCAGTGCAGTGTTGATTAAAATACTGCTCAAACATCTTGGTAGGTTCTAGTCCTGGATAATTTCCAGAAACCAAGGAGAGAGAACAGAAGGGGATCTCTTACTTTACAGATATGGACAAAATAATTTGCTGTGGGTTTTAGGCTGTATTTCTACCACCACCCCTCCTTTTTTTCCTTAGAGGGACTTCCTTCTTGAACTGCTAATAAAGCAGCATGTCACATTTAACTGAGAAGTAAGGGAGATTTAGGAAAAGTGATCTGGCTCGTTAGACTGAACTCTATCTGTTAGGGAATTGCCAGTACCTTATGCTTTGGAATAAGGGTTGGGTTTTTTTTAGAAGCAAATAAGCCACTGTCACTTTACTGCACCTTACCTGTTGTACAAGAGCTTGAGACAGAGTTTTGGTCCTTTGCCTCGAGAACACTCTATGGAACAAGCTACACCCACTCTAAACAGGAACAGTTTACCTCACTATCTCCTGTGTAGCAGCATATCTGGTCTCTCCATGCCTGCTGGTTCTCTCTCCAGCATGTTTCCTGTTACAAAATTAGCACACAAGACTTGCCCTCTTGGAAGTAATCTGTTCTCAGTACCAAGCGCTGCTTCGACAGTACATGGTGTTAAAAGAAAAATATGTTATGTGTGATGTTGGGACCTTCTACATGACCTACAACTGCAAGAACCAGAAGCTTGAACAGAAGTATGTCTAGAAGTCCTCTTAACAAGAGAAGCTATCTTAAGATAGTGGCTGTGTCAGAACTCTTAGGCTACAATTCTTGGGCTAATATTTATATTATGGAGTAAAAGTGGGATAGGAGACGTTTAGGCTAGTTTCCAGTTCCCCTATCGAAACCTGAAAAGTTTATTAAAAAAGCATTGAGGGTTCTTTTCTATACTAAAGGCTTTTTGCCTAGCTTGTCTTTTAAACATAATGTGGAAGTTGGTGTGAGTTTAGACCAATTGTGTGTTGACTTTTTAAGGAAGTGGAGAAGCAGGCTAATCCAGAACGCTTAAAGTAAATGTATGCTTTGAATTATCTCCCCCTCTGTTATGCTCTTAATTTGACTAGAGTGGCTTTTCATGCAGTGTTGGTCTGATTTCTGTCAAACATCTTAAAAATTGTCACCCTTTCAGCAGGGGTTTTTCTTTCACAGGGTGGTGTGTGGTGGTGATGGTGGGAAGTATGTTACAAATAAATTGTCACACTTAACACTTTGCTTTATTTAAAGTGACTTATCTGATTCCGAGTGATGCAACTTTAAAGACTTTTAAAAACAAAGAAACTAAAAAGCACACATGAATCGCCAGTCTTCAGAGTGAGCAGTGAAATCTGTGAGGTGTCCCAACACAAACAACTGACGATGACCCTGCCTGCCTGCTTGCCTGCAAGTACCCCATCTGAACTACCCAGGGCTGGGCATGATGAAAAGTGCAAAGTCTCCTTAATTCTGTATATGGCTTTCTTATCTGTCTTTCTCACTGTAACTATGAACTACAGTAAGCTTACTTATTGGGTTTTTGTCAAGACACTCAAAGTTCATGTCTCAAAGTCTGTTGACAGCCTGTGTGAATAATGACTCTTTGTTTTGGCACTCAAGTGGAAGAAAATAGGGAGTTTTAAATGAAAGTGTATATATTAAGAACTGGTATGTTTTAAGACTCTTCTTTCTTTTTTTTTTTTTTTTTTTTTTTTTTTTTTTTACGCCTGCAGTAGAATGAATTTTATTTAATACTGCAGCTCACTTCTGGTACAGTGTAGCATCTTGTGGACTACTGTGGGTGCAGAATTAAAGACACCAGGACAACAGCAGTCTGTGATGTGTGAGACTTCCAGTGCAGAAAACTACAGCAGATGTATTGAGATAATCCAGAAAGCACCACAGTTTGCCATACAAAGAGTAGTAATAAACCTCTATCAAATGACCCATGTTATAGTAAAACATTTTGGTTGCTTTCCTGCTCTACAGCTGTACTGCTGTAACCTGCCTTTTCCTTTTTCTTTTATCAGGCTCACTTGCTTTTATCGCATCTTGCTGAAACAAGATCTATTCTTCTGTTAACGATTTAGCAATCATGGAAAAGGTGCTAGTCTGAGCTGCTGATCCTCATGTCTTTTTGGCAGTCTGAAACTACCAAATGAGTATTAACTCCAGCAAAACAATGGCTATTAGCTGCCATATTACAATTTTTCTGTCTCTTGACTGCATGAGAGCTGCGGTGGCGAAAGAGTACATTGTTCGTCTGTTTTATAAAACTGAAACAGCCAATGATTTCCCACAGTTATAACAGGCAGCTTAAGTATCAAGACCCTTGTGCTGGTGTGGGAGAGTAGATGAAAACTTGGACAGATTGAAGGGATGTTTATTGTGTGTAGAAGATAGAGGAAGTAGGTGGAAGTTCCTTTGTAAGAGTTTCATCAGCTTAACAAGAATCTACTCTTATATTGAGGAAGCTTAAGAGCTAAATTTGTGTGGGAAGAAAAAGAGTACTTAATTTCTGGGCCGTGCTTGTAGCCAAAATGGAGCTTGTAAGACAGGAGTGAAAGACGATCAATGTATTCATGGCTGGAGATTGATAAAGAGCCTACACCTCAAGAAAAATAATCTTGAAAGCTTTCAGAAGCACAAATGCCAAAATTACAAGGCACAACTAGTTACCAGCAAAGCTGAACACTATCATGTTGAACAAGTATTTTGACTCTGCGTTTACCGAAGAGATTCCACCCCTAATTTCAGAGCAGAAAGGCAAAGAGAAAAAGGTACAAAGAAGCAGCTAATGTAAACTTCATTTAAGAAAAAAAAATCTCAAAACTCAGAATTCATAACCAGTTTTTTGAAGGCATAACCTTTGTAAAGGGCATATACATTAAATGCAATTATTGACCTATTATTTTTAACGGACCATGTTCTGAAGTCAAGAAAGTGCTTTTAACTTTTTTTTTTCTGGTTACAAAAGTATACTTATGAGTGTATTATTATAATTCGGGATTATAAAACTCTGAGAGAATCTTGGGGTATTCTCTTCAAATAGGTGAATAGTTTAGCTCCGTGTTGCTGCAGCATATATCTATATATGTATCAAGTATTCCTGATTTGGACTGATATTTTTGGTATGTACTGGTGTTTTTTGTTGTTTTATTTTGGTGATAAAGGCCAAACCATGGATTTTAAAAAAACAACAAAACAAACAACCCTGACAGCATGTAAATGTAGCAACTCTATGCATTTCTCATTTCTAAATTTTCAGTTAGCTTTGAATAGCTATTCTTGAAAGTCATGCTTCCTGTTTAAATCAGAGTTAGAGTATTGTAACTGGGCAAGGAGCTGATAGTCCTTCATTCATGTCTTACTGCTTTAGGAATATCTTTTAAAGACTTACATATTGTATACAGGATTTGGTTTTGCAGTATGTCATGCTATTTTAACAGCAAAATACTCAGTCAGTGAGAATAATATGTGCAATTCTGTTAGCTTTTTGTGTTGGTATTAAAAGCTTACACAATGGAAACTAACAGTGAATGTTCATTAGATATTTCTTTCAGAGAAGGCTGTTAGCAAACTCTTGTGCTTCCCTGTAGGACAGTGCAAATTTGCACATTCTGTGATTCATGTGCCTACAGGTTGCAAAACTGGAAAATCGCACTTTAAAGTGAGTGCGGCTTAACTTTTGTAGTTGGAGAATTTTTTTCATTAAGAAGCAACATCTTCAAAGATAGCTGAGAAGGTACTAACTATTTAAAGGAGCATAGGTATTGCCAGACAGTATGTGCAATGCTGAATTCCTTTCTCAGTTTTTGCAGTCTCAGGAAGTTAAGCTTACTGCTTCAGAGCTCACTGCTCCTCTCAGAACAAGTAACTATATAATCCTGTTTCTTTGACTAGGATGACAATCCTATCCATAAGTGATAACTTGGGTATGTTTTTATAGTGGTCATAAGAAGACTAATATTCTTTTAGCTCAATTTGAACATTAAAAGATGCTGAACTGACACTGTTAGAGTCTGAAGTTCTCTAACTTTGGAACATGCTTGGTAGAGGCCACAAGTGTGCCTGATGCCAGCGTACCCCATTCCAGCCATAAAGGGACCATCTCCAAGGGGAGAGAATAAAGGGAGTGCACCTTTCAGCATCACTGCAGGGGTTGCCAGTAAAGGGAGCAGTTTTTGACACAGCTGTACATTCATTAGATTGACAGCAAATGGCCATTTCACAGTACTAACTTTGAAAATATATAAGCTGTTGATGAGATTTGTGGGCAATGAGTGTTGTCTTACTCTACAGAAGAAACAGGCTATGAATAAATGACACGCAACATTTAATACAGTATTGCTTTCATACATGGTCTTCTAATCTACACATAGTTATATCTCCTTATATTAATGCGGGTTTGTATTTAAAAATTCCCTAGAAGCTTAATCTTTCACCCGTTGCCAAGATCTGCTCCCACTGAAGCCAGTAACAAAGATCTCATTAACTCCCACAGGAAAAAGTCTTTGCTCTCACATGGTTATCGTAAAGCTTTAGCGAGCACTGGAGTCATGGGTGTCATTGCTTTACTCTGGAGCATTCTGTGCTCAGGTGGATGTATTGCAGGTGTAATGTTGGTAAACTGGTCCTATTGCTTGTTCATTCATATAGTTAGTGATAGTTTTGATATTCAGATAATCTGAATTCTTTTTTTTTTTTGCCCTGCACGGACAGGGGGAAAAAGTAATGTACTATAAACTTGTGCTGGGAGAAGAAATGTTTTTTTAAAAAAATAATCTATTATTCTAGTAACATTTTATGTCTTTTCTGACAATTCTCCATTTTCCTGCTGCACTGTTTGAAAGCCCAAGGTGTTCTAGCTGCAGAAATCACTTCCAGCATTATCTGCAGGACTCCTACTAATTGTACCAAATTCATTTCAAGTTGAGAGGTGCAGTGGAAGGCCAGTGGCTTTGGGAATACTGTAATAAAACCACTTGTGTAGAAAAATATTTTTGTGTAGACAGCAGAAATAATGGACTTGCACAGAAGATAATATTGCTGCTTTAGCCTTGCAAGCCTCCTCAGCATAACAGAGTTTTGTTCCTTGTGATCAGATGCCTTCGTTTGTAGTGAGAGTGGAGGTATCTCAGACCTTTGTAAAATCCAGATAGGCTTTTATTCACCCTTATGGTTTTAGCTGCTAAGCACAAGATGAGAAATGCAAGTTCGTCTTAATGCATAAATCTCATATTTTCGGCAACCTACATCTAAAACAGCAAAATAATTTGTTAGTGCTAGCGTTTTGCCTTTGCAGCACTGGAAGACACTGGCTGGCTTTCTAGATGTTCAGATAATTACTCTGATCTGTATACCTGCCACTGTAACGTGGTCAAGATAGATAAACTTATAATGAAAGACTAAGAAAAAGGTAGAAAGAGTAGGCTTAGCTAAACTTCTGTGGGGATGCTAACATAATGTTAATTTAGAAATTACAATTATCTTATTCATGGTAATGCAGACTTGTCATACAGAATATAATTTGTTAGTTTGATAGTCTGCTATCCCCTAGTCAGTCACTTTTGGAATGCAAACTCAAGTTTAAGCAGCTACAGGGGAAAAAGAACCCTTTGAGGAATATACATGTATAGATAGACATAAATACTTGGCAAGGAGAGTAAAGAATGAAAGCAGGAAGAAAAGAGTAATGCAAGAGTCGGACCTGAGCGAGATTGCTAAAACTGAAGCCTTACTGTTTGCAATTTTAGGCCAATTTGGGTCCCTTCAGCTTAGCATCATACAGAAGATATGTACTTGTTTAGGTTTTGGGACTCTCCTTTTCTTGATCTCACTTCCACAGTCCAGAAGAAAGTGAAAGGAATATACAGATAGGGAGGAGAGTTACTGCAGAAAGGCATGAAAAAATAGCTGTTGCTTTAACTAAGTGTGCTGTTGCACCGGGACGTGACCTGCCGATGTGAACTGATAGTGCTGTGTTGTGAAGAAATTACTATCGGAGGCCCCAGTATTTTAAGGGTTTTAATTCTGCTGTCATTTCTGCATGGGGTGAGCCCTGTATCTGTGGACTTCACAGGATCTGTTCTTGAATGTGAAGCTCTGCCCAGGCAGTCAGTTGCAGAATTGTGTCCTTGACACGCCATCAGTTGTAGTTATAAGGCTGTTGATATTAAGTGTAATTTGGGTGCCTATTACATAGCCAAACCCCTTGTTACTTCATTTTCCTAACTAAGGCATGAGCAGNTTAAAAAAAAAAAAAAAAAAAGTACTTCACATATGTCTAGTAAATTAAGGCATGTGATTTTGGTCTGTGGGTCTCAACAAACTTTGCTCGTGTACCTGCCTGAATGTTTTCTTAGATCTGCAGTTATGTCTCAGTGAGAAGGTGTGGTGGGATTTGTTTTCCCGAGGGGGCACAATAGCAGCTGTCATCTGTCATGCCGTGGGTGACCGCTTGCTACTGGCCAGGATCATGGATGAATGCATCCTCTGCACTTCTATGTAAAGTTGTCTGAAATACGGTGATTAACATGAGTTATTGGAATACTGTATTTTGTATAACTTAGAACATGTAAATACACTTTTAAAACTAATCTGTTCTATGAAGTAATAAATAAGTGCTTCCATTGTAATATCTGAATATTGTTAATGCTTCATGTAGCTTGATTTGGGATTTTTTTTTTTTTTTTCCTAGAGAACTACGGAAATCAAAACAAAGATTGATGTTGTGGAATTCTAGTCTAGTTGTGATGCTTTCTATCAACAAAAAAATGTTTAAAAAATAATAATGAGCTACTTAAGCAGAGAAACTGAGAATCTGAGGGAATTGTTTCTTTTCCAGTCTTTCTTTAACAGTAGTCACTGATGACATTCAGAACTGTACTCTTCCATTAGCTGGAGAGTTGGTTTGTTGTTTGTGAGTAGCATTTGGAAAGCAGCGATATTTAATTATTCGTAAAGCTTAGTGACTGAGGAAAACTAAAGGTTGTTAGTTGTTTTTTTGGTTTTGGGTTGGGTTTTTTTTTAACTATTCTCTCTTTTGGCTCAAACAGATCTGTCTCCACCCCTCAGCCAGACTGCAGCAAGTTGCAATGAAACAGTGAGTGACTGTTACGGAAGCTCATTTGTAACCTAGGTAGTCTACATCTTTATTAGTTCTATTATGTACATAGGTGACACAGGTATCCTGTTGAGCTGTGGAGAGAGAGAGAAAGTGATTAATGACTTGAGGTTTTGCTGAGTACATGTTCACTGGATGCTGCACAGCTGGAACTTTCATCAGCTTTCATGACCTTTTCTATCTCATGTTTAAAAAAAAAACAAAAAAAAAAAACACACCAAAACAGTGGAGTGAGAATCATGAGCAGTCTGCTAGGAAATATGAACACTTGGGTTTTGAGGAAGAGGTAAGATTGAACCATCAGCCTTCACCTAAAGAGATTAGCCCGTGATGACACTTTCTGCAGCCATAATTCAACTTCTTTGTTTTTAATGCTGTACTGGAGCAGTCTCCTCTCTGGTAACAGCTGCATCTGCAGTGTTCCATAAATGACAAAGCCACAACATCTTTTGTAGTGGGCAGAGATGGTGGCATCTCNTTTTTTTTCTTTTTTTTTTTTTTCCTCCCCTCTCAGTGTCTCTAGGCTGTAAAATAGCTAGGAAACAGCTAAGTGTATGTGCAAGTTATTCAGAAAACTCTGTTCCTGTAAAGCTTTTTCAGACATACAGTTTTTAACTAAATAGTTTGAGGGAACCTCTATCTGCTATATTTGGCCTGAAATTCTGTTGCCTCTTGGATAAAAGTTTTTGGGGTTTTTTTTTGGCTTCAGATGTGACACTGATCTGTCCCATTCATTCAGTGGGATAGATGATAGATCTGCACAGTATTTATATAAGATATAAATCTGATCTTAGTTTTACTGCGTGTTAAATTGTTTAATCTCTTGGATGTCTACTCCTTGAGGTTGTCTATATAAATTCCTGTAAATGTAGCTGCTTTTTGAAGCAGTCCATCAAGTGCATTTGAGATCATCCTGACTGAAAGGTTCTATAGAAATGAAAGAGATAATAAAGATTGTAAAGTGACTGGGTAAAACTGTATTGCCATAAATGGTTTTAATTTATATATGAGTATTTTGTCCCAAACTGCTTATTTTGTACATAAACCTACACACTCCTGGCAGCTGGTGGGTGAAAATAAAGGTGCTTAAACAGCAATCTAATGAGGAAAGGGCATTTCACTGTTGCAGAGTTGGTATTATTTTATATTTCCATTTATTACACTTTTTTAAATGTATAAACCACAGATTTGAATTCTCGAAGACTTCAGCTTGGATTTTGTGAGTAGTTTAAATCCTCTCACCTCTCTGCTCGTAACTGGTTTTTAAGAAAAAAGAAAAGCTTTTGTTTAAAATGTAAAATTTTGACTGTATTAAATTCTGTTAGTACCCTTCCTTTTTAAGAAATAAAATGTATATTCCACTATGCTGAGATCCAGTAATTTTGTTCTCTAGATAGCATACTGTGTGCTATACACCTCAACTGCCACCATTACACCTGCAATTTACATTGAAGTTGGTAGACACTAAAGCCAGCTGATCACCTTTTGGGATTAGGCTCTTGCTGTGCATTTCCCATGTGTTAACTGTTAGGTGTGCTGGTAACAGGCATACAATTCCGCACTTTTATTTTCTGGATTAACTCATTTCAAGAACTTTGTAAGATTTTTGTATTTGTCCTGTAGTGACTCTAGGTTGAGCACTTTCAGGTAGTGAACCCTGCTGTTTCTTACTTTGGGGCTGACAACCACAACAAAGTAAGCAGAATCTGGTTTTCTTTCTTTCATGGTAAGAAGCAGAGTTTAGAGTAAATAAGTGTTGGCCACCAGGACAGCTTTCTCTGTTCCTCTTTGGTTTTTGACCTAAACCTTGGCTGTTTGGTTTGGGGTTTTGTGTTGGTTTTTTTCAAGGGCTGGTAGGTGCCGATCAACCTGGTAAGAAATGTATGTCTTCTATACATTCACTGCCTCTGACCGGAAAGGACAACTCCCAGAAAAGGATGTGTTTGCTTTCCTTGGCCGCTTACAGTCCATGCTATTTCTACCTGAGACGCATGCTCTCAAGGAAAATGAGATCACTGGTATTTTAGTATATCGGGGATATTTTCGCATATCTAGAAACTGCAATAAGCTAGAGTTTGTTGATCCTTTGATTTTGTAAAAGGTATCTTGTATGATTAGTGATGGGGTGTGGTAGGAAGGAAATAAAATTCTCAACAGGAGGAGAAGGGCAAGGTAGGATTTCTGATCCAACTCAGCAGGTAGGGTTCTCATTGATATGAACACTCAGTGACCATTTCCTCACATTTGAGGGAAGGAAGAGGTACCTAGTCCAGGCACTAGAAGGTCTGTGAAAACTGGGTTGGCATCTCGTCTGGTCATTCAGCAGTATAATTTTGAAACATATGTATGAAGATGACTACCTGCAAACTACCATAGTGTATTAGGAAATAAATTCATATGGGTTTGCAGAAGGGAGAAATTGTGTTAATCAGTTTTCTCTGGGTTTCCAGAGCCATGGCAATTTGTGTATAAAAGCTAAAAACTGACCTATTTAGAGGGAGGTCCTGACCTGTACCATGTACTGAAGGCCAAGGACTTGACATGGCCAAAACAAGGAATTGCAGTAGAAAGTGAGTGGATACAAGGATGTGTTGGATGTATCCTTCTGGTGTTACACAGTCTTAACATAGAATCAATGGATGACATTTGGTATCTTTTCTCTGTTGTGACGGCAGCTGGCAGCAGCACAGAGCCTTATTATACAGTGCTGCCTTGTCCGGAAGATTGTATGTTCTCCTGGGTGGGTGGGGAGCAAGGTTATAAATGTGCTAATTCTGCACACTATATTACTGGTTCCCTTCAGGAAATTCTCCTATTTGGAGCCATTACTGATCTGAAAGATGACAATAGAAAAAATGGCAACCTCTTACTCAGCCTCCTTCCTGTTGTGTGTTGGGGGGACATCTGCTGACCTCAGGACTTCAAGTATATTTGTACTTGTTTTTTCTCCTCCTGGTCACACCAGATCTGCAAAGGAGTGGGGAAAGGATCTGGCTCCCGTTTGGTTTGTAGTGCTTCGTAGGGGCAACTGGAATGCCTTGGTTGAGAAATGTGCAAGAGCTGCATCCCCCAAGTTCTTCTGGGTTTTTGCTTGCTGATGGTTGTTGTTGTTGGCTAGATGTGGCCATTAAGAAAATATTTGAAGTGTCTTATGTGGCTCTCAGAGCTGGGAAGACTTGGGCTTTGAGAGGTTAAATCTGTGGGGTGACCAGGTTGCAAAATTGGTTTCAACTTCCACTTGCTTCTGAATTCCCCTTCAGGCATCCCACAGCATTGTAGCCCTGTGTGAGTGACTGTTCAACCGGAGGAATGGAGGCAGCCTGCTGTGTTGCCTGGGGAAGCAGCGGAACCTGCAACAGGGTGGGAGTCCCAGCTCATGAATATGGGTGAACCATTGCTGGAGACCCTGTGTTTACCTGTGGAGATCNCCCCCCCCCCCCTGCTGTGGAAGAGGGGGACACAGAGGGGCTAGACACGCAGCTGAGTAGAGGCCTTGGAGTAAGAGGCTGTCTTCTGACCTGCCCCAGATGTCCAGCCTGTGATGCTGGGAGGGGAGGGGAGGTAGGAAGGGACATCAGTGTTCTATGTGAGATCTGAACAGGCTTCTGAGGAGAGGGCAGTGGAAGGAAACTAGGAGCAAACTGAGTGTGAGGGAGTCAAGCCAGAAGTTGGTGGTTTAGGTAATTGCAAAAGGGCAACATGGGACCAGCATTCCTCCCCTCTGGGAAGGGGAGGAGGCAGAAGACGCTGGGCTGGGAGGTAGCTAGGTGGAGTAGAGAGGGAAGGTGCTGGCAGCATTCCAGACGTGGCAAGAGGTAAGTTCAAGCACCTTTCCCCTCTTGTGCTTGATCACAAGTTTATGGTCAAAACTGGCTCTTGGATGCTTTAACTCTGAAATTTCTTTCCAGCTAGTGAGAGCGGGCTCACCACTCCAGCCCTGGTCGAGCCCTGGAGCAGCAAGCCTTTGAGCCAGATCCATGTGTGTGTTCCATGGTGGCAGTGGGACAGCAATAGGCCATGCACCTGCATTGCCCCTCTCCACACTTTGTGCTGTGGGTGCACCCCGTTCTGCAGTGCTTCTCAACCCACTCATGCTTGAGACGGTTGCCTGTGGCTCACAAACAGCCGCCACTTCAGTCAGCTTCAGTCTTTGCCATCAGTCAGCCAATGCATTCATTTTATCCTGCTGACTGCTTGTTTGCTGCTAAGGCTTTATATGCTATCTAAAAATGTAAAATACATAATTTGAGAAGTAGCCTCCTCACATTCTCCTAGATTCATGTACTGCCTCAATCCCACAAGCAATGGGTGCTCCAGTGTCCTGCTCCTGCTTGGAACGCTGCTGCAGCACAGGAAAAAGTGCCGTTTCCAAATCCTTCACATCCTGAAGGCTGGTTTCACCAAGCTACAAGACTGCAGGCCTACTGCAGGACATGAGGTTTGGGGACTTGCTGCACATCTGTTCTTGGTAACTAGGAGCTGTCACGTATGCTCACTGCCTTGTGTAGCACGAGCCCCATCAGAATCTGCGAGAGCTGAGGACACGTGACCTACAAGTAGCTTCACCACAAGGAGATCTCACTACTCTCTGCTGGCCCAGAATGGCTCCTGAAAAGGGATGAATATCACGTTGTTGTGGTGTGCTGCCATTTGGGGGGGAAGGCAGAAAGCCAGTCTCCATCAGAGCCCAGGCCTGGGTAGAGGAGGGCTCTGTACAGTGCCCCACAGGGTGGCCAAGGCACCAGCCTGTGACCTCAGGCTCTGCCAGTGCAAGGGGCTGGGCTTCCACAGCATCTGGGGAGCAGATGGCTGACCAGGGCGCTCGTTTGGGCAGCGCTGCCAGAGGGGTCGGCTGTTTGCAGTCCCTACATGTTTGAAGGAAAAATTATTTTGTGTTTATGCTGCCTTTGAGTCCTGGGGGATCAACACAACCAGGGACCTGGTGAAAAGCGCTGGACAGCTGTAGGAGCTGGGAACCGTCTCCCCTGTCCGTGCAGCCATGGCATGTTTGCGCATTTGCTTGCTGCAGCTCACGGAGGGGCATGTCGCTCCCCCGCACCCAGTGTCACCGGCACCTCGAGGCTTCAGTGTTCATGCATGCCACGGACAGGGTTGCTCGTGGGGAAAGGCAGGCATTTCAAAACCTTTGCCTTTCCCCTTCCTGGTTAATCCTGCCCTCAGTCCCTTATGCCCAGCTGTGAAGAAACGGGCGGTGCCTCCACAACCTGCACGCTGGGTACCTGCTTCCCTGGGGCCCAGCTTGACGCTGGCAGGAGGCAGCGGGAAGGCTGGCACAGGCGAGCTCGCCCGACGTCTGTGCAGCCCCAGCAGGGCTTCTGCCAGCCCGGTGAGCAGCCACCTAACGAGCACCGACCGCTTTCCCCCACGTCTCCGGCCCCGGCCCGGGCAGCCCCCGCAACGCCCCAAACGGCGGCTGGGCCGCGCCCTGCCAATGGCCGCCGCCAGGTGGCGCTGCGGCAGCGCCCACCGCGCTGCCCCCGACTGGGAAGAGCCAGGACGGATTCGCCGAGGAGGGGGCGAATCGCGCTGGATCCACCCGGTGGCCTTCCACCACAAAGTAACCTGCTGGGCTGATGGGGAGCGAGCGGTGGGCGCTGTCTACAGGGATTTCCCCACAGCCTTCCCCCTCCCCAGCGAAACCGACGCGTTACGGCCTAGACAAGCGGCCCGGGCGGGGGGGGGGCTGGGGGGCCGGCCCCCGCGGGG
>VZSZ01012197.1:6938-23510 GCA_013398815.1 Ibidorhyncha struthersii | reverse complement strand
CAGCCCGCACCCGCCGGGTGAGGGTGAGTGGCTTCTCTTCAAACCGGCAATCTGCCACGAGTGGGGTCCCCCGGGGGATCGATACGGGGCCCAACGCTGTTTAACGTCATAGAATCATAGAATGGTTTGGGTTGGAAGGGACCTTGAAGATCATCGAGTTCCAACCGCCCTGCCATGGGCAGGGACACCTCCCGCCAGACCAGGTTGCTCAGAGCCCCATCCGACCTGTCATTGAACACCTCCAGGGATGGGGCAGCCACAGCTTCTCTGGGCAACCTGTTCCAGCGTCTCACCACCCTCAGAGTAAAGAATTTCTTCCTAATATGGAATCTAAATCTGCTCTCTTCCAGTTTAAAACCATTACCCCTTGTCCTGTCACTACACTCCCTGATAAAGAGTCCCTTCCCATCTTTCCTGTAGGTCCCCTTTAGGTACTGGAAAGCTGCTATAAGGTCTCCCCTGAGCCTTCTCCTCTCCAGGCTGAACAACCCCAACTCTCTAAGCCTGTCTTCATAGGAGAGATGCTCCAGCCCTCTGATCACCTTCGTGGCCCTCCTCTTCATATCTTCATAAGTGATCTGGATGACAGGATCAAGTGTATCCTGACAAAGTTTGCTGATAATACCAAACTGAGTGGGGAAGTGGACACTTCGGAAGGGAGAGCCATGCTACAGAAAGACCTGGATAAGCTGGAAGAGTGGGCTAACAAGAACCTTATGAAGTTCAACAAGGGTGTGTAAGGTCTTGCACCTGCAAAAACATAATCCAGGAGAGCAGCACAGGCTGGGATCTACCTAGCTGGGGAGCAGCTCTGTGGAAAGGGACCTCGGCATCCTGGTGGACAACAAGCTCAATATGAGTGAACAGTGTGCTGCTGCGGCAAAGAAAGTCAACAGGATGCTGGGCTGCATCAACAAGTCCATCACCAGCAGAGATAAAGAAGTCATTATTCCATTCTGCTCAGCACTTGTCAGGCCACACCTGGAATACTGTGTTCAGTTTTGGTCCCCGCTATACAAAAAAGATGTGGACAGACTGGAGAGGGTCCAGAGAAGGGCCACAGAGATGACCAAGAGACTGGGAAGCCTGCCATATAAGGAAAGGCTGAGAGAATTGGGTTTGTTCAGCTTTGCGAAAAGGCTTAGGGGAGACCTTATCACCATGTTCCAGTGTTTGAAGAGTGGCCACATAGAAGATGGAGACTCCCTTTTCACAAGGAGTCACATGGAAAATATGAGGGGTAATGGGTACAAGTTACTCCTGGGGAGATTCCAGCTGGGCACAAGAGGAAAATTTTTCACAATGAGAACACTGGATTGGAATAATCTCCCCAGGGAAGTGGTGGATTCTCCATCATTGGACACTTTTTAGATTCAGCTGGACAGGGTGGTGGGCCATCTTGTCTAGACTACACTTTTGTCAAGAAGGGTTGGACCAGATGATCCTTGAGGTCCCTTCTGACCTGGTATTCTGTGATTCTCCTGACCTGTCTGGTCCTGGCCAGGCAGCAGCCGACAGCCCCGTGGCTTCCGCTGTCTGCCTCACGGCCCCAGCGCAGGCAGGAAGGCTCTCCCTTATCCCAAAACCACGGGTGCCAAAACCCCTCCTCCAGCCCGGTGCTAGGCACAGGTGTCTCCTGGTCCCTGCAGCCTGACAGCAAACCAGGTGACCTCTGTGGTGGGGGGAGAACACTGAGGATCAGTTGAGGGGCTTGGGTGGGACACAGTTGTGGCCTGGAGGTGAACTCTTAAGAGATGAGAGGCTGGAGGAGGCAGCCTTAACCCTCCTGCTGAGGGACCTGCTGTCCTCTGACAGCTCTCCGCAGTCTCCTGAACTGACCCCACCGCAGCCCAAATCAAAGCTCCCACTTCAGAACAGCTCTGCCTGGGCCTCTGCCCAGCTGCCCCTGGCACTGAGGAGGACTCAGAGCAGGCAAAAATAGCTGGCTCGCTGGTCACAAGGCTGAGGACCTTATCATGGTAGTGTGGTAATGTGGGCTTTGTGCCACATGGAAATGTAGGCCTGGGACTTTGACTCCTGGCCTTCTGACGTGCACACACCATAGTGTAGTGCCCGAGTCCAGTCATGCAGGGACCATCCAGGGAACATCCTGGCCACCTCACCTTGAAGGCACCCCTCACTTCCCATGGTGAAGCTCCACAGAAGCCGAAAGGTATGAATACAGCAGAGGGAGCAAGTGGGAGAGAGCAAAGGTGTCTCTAGAGTCCCTGAGCTACTGCAACAGGGAAAATGCAGCCAAGTAGTCCCATAAGGGCACTGCTTCCTGCAGTGAACATCTCCAGCTCCCCACGTTGCCCCAGCACATGAAGCCTTAGGGAAATACCTTCCTGGCCCTAGAGCTGGCTTTGTCTTGAGCCTGTGAGCAAGGCAAACCAACACACCCAAAGCATGACTAAGAGCAGTAGGAGTGGCCCCGTTCCTCCTCCCTGCCTCACCTCAACCCTGTGGCTACCCCTGGCCAGAGAGGTTGCAGGGATGAAGGAAATTAAAGAATTGCCTAAAAACCCAGCAGGAAAAGAGGTGACCTCTTCCTTGCCTCTTCAAAGATCTGGGAGGACCCTGAAACAGAAGATTAATAATATGTAACTTAATGAGCATGCAACACGCTGAGGTTTCAGCTCTGTACCATTCCCTCTGGGAACCAGCTTGGGGACATGATTGCAAGCTTTATTTCAGACGTGTGTGTGGCTCATTCTGGGCTCCCTCCTCTCCTGCCATGCAGCAACTACCAGCCGGCTGGATCTCTTACCAAATTAGGCTTCTTCTGCCCACCTTCCAGCCTGACAGGCTGTCGCAGAAGTTTATACCATGGCTGGCTAGGAACTTCTTTCTAATTTTAGGTCTAAATATATTTGCGATCCAGATGAGCTTCTGGGAGAATGAATTAGACTTTTGCCCTAGCATGTATTTACGATTCATGGATCCTGCCCCCCCCAGCCTCTCCTGTTTTAGATTAAACAAGCCACACACTCACAATGACCGCTCACAAGCCTGCTCTCTACCTGCTGCAGGTCAGATCCACCCTTCGTGAGGAGGGATGTCTTGACCAGCATCTACAATGCCAGGGGAAGTGGTACCTTATACTTGTTGGTCTTTCCAGAGAATTCTTTGCTGGGCATATCCTTGAACTCAGTATGTTTATTCAGAGCCAAAGTAGCAGCACGCGGGCAGCCTTCTTCCATTGCTCTGGCTTGAGGGGCACCTGTCTTACGGCATTTTAGTGCAAAACACTGCAAATTTTGACAACTTTCCTTTCCCTGTGACTGACACCGTCTCTCTATTAGCCAGCTCCTTACCCCCCTTGCCTCTTCCTTGCCGGTCCCCTTGCCGGCAGCATTCAGTGGGAGATGAGATGTTACGCAGTCCTGCTCTGACCATCTGTCTCTTGCCCTGGCTCTGAGGGAGAGGGTGGTGCTGGGGTATCACATTTCCACATGAGAAGGTAGGGTTTTCCCCCCCCCTCGAGATCCCTTCCGCTCTGCTCCAAGGAATTGCGATAACCCCACGGCTCGAAGAAGAGGGAATGACCTTTCTAAAGTTACAGGGAAAGGCTGGGGGGAGGAAAAGGGCAATGTGGGTCCCGCCGGCAAGGAGGGCCATGAGAGGTGAAGGAGAGGATGTCAGGGGACTGTTGATGGGCAAGGAGGGCTGGAAGAGGACATGTCCTCCGGGTACCACCACCCCTGTGCTGAGGCGCTGCGTGTCCCTCTGTGGCAGTACAAAGTGTTGCTCAGGACTAGTTTGGCACAGCCCAGCAGTACCAGTTGCCCCCATGGGGACGGGTCTGGACATCAGCATAGCTTGGCTGGGGCTGCGGGGAAGAGCTGCAGAAGAAGGGAGGGAGAGAGGGGGGAGATTTAAAAATAGTCCCCATCTCATTTTTGCAGCTGTCATTCACAGTGCGTATGCGAGCCCGAGGCCTCCCAGCTCCCGTACGCACTGCACCTTACATAATGGGAGACATGCAGGCATCGCTTCGGGCCTGGAACAGGCAGGGATGTGGCATTTACGCTGCCCTGCCAAAGCCGATGAGCAGCTCCTGGGAGCCTGGGTCCTGGAAACAGCCTCTGGGGTGGGGAAAGCAGCTGGTGTGGCTGGCAGGGGCAACCAAGCCACAGCCACGGGCTGGGGAGGAGGCGAGCGAGAGCGGGGTGCAGCCCGAAGGCGAAGGCTGTCCTCTTGGTACAGGCTGCTGGCAGAGAGTAGGCAGGAGCTGCCGAGCTGCTGTGGTGCTCCTGGGGCAAGTGGCTGTGGGAAGGGGTCAGGGGCCATGGGGGAGGGCTGGGGGAGATGCAGCAGTAGGTGCCGAGGGGTGACTGCCAGAGGGGAAGATGTGGCCGCAGGCAGTGGAGGGAGGCAGGGTGCAGAGATGGCACCGGGAAGTGGAGGAAGACAGGGGCTNCTGAGGGGAGATGGTATGAGGAGGGGTCTGAGGGGGCTGTGTGGATGGGGAGAGATTTGAGAGGGAGGCAGGATGAGAAGGGCAGTGCTGGGACTGGTGGGAGCTGGGGAATGGAGGATCATTCAAGAGCATGAGGGAAAGGTGAAGGTCCACTGGACCCATAAGGACTGACTATCCTTGTCTGCCTCCTCGGTGCTACAGGCCAAACGCTGCAAAGGGCAAAAAGAGCACTCCACACCCCCTCCATGTCAGCCATGGTTGGGCTCGGTTGCTGCTCCCACATGCCTTTTCCCTACCTCCCTGAGCTCTGAAAACTGCTGACTTGGGGAAATTCCAGAGACAAGGGTCTATGCATGTGGCGGCAGGTCAGGAGGACAGAACTGGGCAGCGGTGGGGAGGCCACCGCTCTGCGCCTCCGAGCCTCAGCCTCCCAACCTATCATCTCATCTAGCAACACTTCCACCCCTCCCACCTTCTGGCCAGGAACTGAGCCATATGTCTGCTCGCTGTAGGATCCTCTCTTCTTCCAAAGATCACCGGCTTTCATGCTTTATACGCCAGCAGCCAGACTGCCTTGGGTAAGGCATGAGTCATTGTGGTGCGGTTATTTAAAGTGTGTCTTCTGAGCGCTAGCCACGTGCCTGTGCTGCGCAGGCTGAGAAGGAAAGCGCTATCAGACCCCAGAGTTTAACATGCAGAGGCGCAGCCCCCGAAAGAAACGCTGAGCCCCGGTCAGCTTCTCCTGGAGCAAAGGGAAACCTCAGCATTTCTCAGCAGCCCCCGACTTGGTGGGGAGAACAGCACAGCCCAGCCCTGCCTCAAAAAATGCTGAACTATTTCCATAACCACAAACCAACCGTGCTTCACAGAAGGTGACCATGTTGTCGCCCAGGAGCTCAGCAGGACAGGGGCTGGTTTGGCAGCCATGCAGCTACCTGCTGCATGGGAGGCATGGCTTGGAACTGCTGGCACGGTACTGGGATGATGCTTGGGTTCTCCTAGTGCTGGAGCAGGAGCCAGAGTCCAGCCCTGAAACTTCAGGCAGCTACGGACTTCTAACAACTGCTGGGGAAGTGGATGTCCTAGCTAGTAAATATTTATGGCATATTCTAACTACTCCCTGCTGTTTTCTATTAGGACTGACATCCCAGAGCAATGAGTAAGTCCCAGTGTATGTCCTTCCTGGCTCTGCATCACTCCGCCGGACCTGCTGCGAGGCCGCTGGCCTATGAATGAGTCCAGGCTTGGGGAAGCTCATTCTCCCCCTGCATCCCGCTGGCACCAAATGAGGTCCTGGGCACACACCGTGCTTAGGCTGAGCCTCGCCACAGCCACCCCATCCTGCCCCACTGAGGAGAGGTAGTAGCACTGCCAGCCCTTCGCCTCGTACCCTGGCAGGAGGCTTGAGGGATTGCTGCCGGCCAAGCTGAGGCGAGACCGGACATTTCTAGTGTACAGAAAAGGAGGTGTCACTGGTGAGCGTGACGTCCACAATGGCAGTCAGCAGTAAGGAGCTGAAAGAGCAGAACAGGATTTTGCAGGGAGACCATGCGAGGGCCAGTTACATGAAAGATCTCAGCTGTGTTTCCTCGCAAATGTTATTTTCTCTTGTCCAAAGCAGGGGAAGCGCCTGCGATCTCCCAATCCAGGACAGCGAAAACATAGGGCTGCTCTCACTGGTTGCAGGCCACCAAGCTGCCAAGATGCATCCGCAACTTTCCCTTCCTTTGGATCGGGCACCGTGGGACCGAAACAGTCCTTCCCCAGAGCCTGGCTGCTTCTGTTGCCTCTTGCGCAGGCATAGCCCCCCCTTGATCTCTCAGGGAGCTTCTTTTCACAGGGGTGCGATGCCTCCTTGAGCCCACACAGGATCACTTTTCTCTCCTGTAACATACGTCATTTAGCTTAAAAGTGTCACAAAAGCTATCAGGGAAGGTACTTGTGCTAATTTCTCATTAAGCATTTGCAGGAAAAGCCAGGCTCATCTTTTCCAAGACAGTGACAGCAGGAGAGAAATGTGCCACGTATGGGAGCTGTTGTCCTCTCCACTCC
The DNA here is from genome assembly GCA_013398815.1 of Ibidorhyncha struthersii. NCBI lineage: Eukaryota > Metazoa > Chordata > Aves > Charadriiformes > Charadriidae > Ibidorhyncha > Ibidorhyncha struthersii. The sequence continues at coordinate 17,035 of VZSZ01012197.1, read as the reverse complement.
CTGATCCTTCCTCCCTCCTGTTTCTGGCCCATTGGAGGGCTGCTGTCTCTCTTTCATCTCTCCTTTTGTGTTACTCCTTGATTTCCCTCCCTTCCATCTCCTTTGCTCTCTGCACTTAATTTTTCTCTTGGCTAGGCTTTGATCTGCGTGTTTCTTTTGTTCTGTCCTCTTCCTTGTCCTTTTCGCTCTCCCCCCACTGCCTCATCTCTCTCCCCCTTCATTCACCAGCCAGTGGTGGCCACTAGCCAAAGCAGTGCTAGAGCTGTCAATAAAAGAGCCCTTCAATTCCTACAAGCCCCATATTACTGCCCCAAACACCATGTCTACCCAAGACCGTGGGCTCCAAGCCCATCTGCAACTCAAAGCTCTCTCAGCTAAGCCCTCCTCCTTGTGCAGCTCCACTACGCTAGACCTCTGCTACTTGTTGCTACAGCTGTAAAAGCAGGGACTGACACAGCAGGGGAGGGATCGTAGCCGCTATAACACGTGATTCATGCACCAGCTCTCTCGTTAATCAATATCAGGCCCATAGAGGCTGATGTTTATTGCCTGTCTTCTCTCCACTGCCTGAAGTCCATGTGCCGAAGGCCTCTGCACAACTTGGGACCTTCACTGCAGTGATGAGATGCACTGAGGGGCTACGTAGCATCCACTTTGAGCCTGGCCTGACCCCCAGCTACTAAGCACCAAGCTGTTCTTTTGGGTCTCTCCCTTCACTGTGAAGTAGTTTCTTCATCATCTTCTTCATTAGAGAATCTGGAGAGGCATCAGGACAGAGAGCAACAGTTGCAAAATGATATAAGGCATGAAGAAGTATTTGTGTGAGGAACAGCAGGGCTTTGGGATTCTGCTTCCCATTGACGGCAGCGTTATCCTGATTTTGAGCAAGGCCACACTGAGCTACGAGCCTGTTTGCAAGCTGAGACATCTTGGGGCTGCCTGGTTTACAGTTGCTGGAAATAGCGCCGACCACTCGGGACCCAGGACCGTGCTCTGTGGATGGCTCTGACCCGATCCCCGGGCTGGGTGGTGGGTCTCCTGGAGCTGCTTTCAAGTCGGATGATAACCTGATACCTTGACGACGATGTCTGGTGAATTAAGTCCTGTGGTATTTTTGTAATAGCAGAGCTGTGAATCGCAGCTTCCCAGCTAAATTGCACTTGAGTAATGCTCTCATGACTTGACTATCACCCCAACATTTTAATTAGTCATTTCTGTCTTCCCTACCATGACACTGTATTAGTACAAAATTATTGTTATTAGTACAAAATGGCTGCCCTGACACTCACTGCCAAACAGCTCTTTGCGAGATGGGGCTATATTCCAGTAGCAAGGGGTGATCTTGAAGGTGTTTCTGGAGCCATTGGGGGAAAAAGCATCAGCATACTGGGCACAGACCCAAGAGCAGACCTTTTGACCACTTTTCTTCACAGCCCACTCGGGGACTGACACCCAAGGGCCATAATGCTCCCACCGAAGTCAGCTCTGGTATTGACCACAACAGAAGCAGAAGCAGGCCATGGGGAGGGACGGCAATGACAAGAGCTTGGGACAGAGAAGATTCATAGGGTCCATGTACCCTGACTCCTCTGTGCGTGTAAGCAAGCAGAGCTGCATCTATACTCCTGCTTTATGCAGAGCACCACAGGAGCAGTTTGTACTCATAGATAACACAGCATGGTGATCACAAAAACCTGCCTCCCTTTTGGCTTGAGCAATTAGCCCGTACTCAATGTTTCCATTAGTAAGCGAACTGAATGATGGCATTAGGTGGTTTGACATAATCCTGTTTGCCTACAAAGAATACACCGACTCCTGCTTCTGTAAGCACAGTGGGAGTCAAACTGCATCAACAGCTTCTTTGGTCATAGCTCTAAGCCTCTTTTTAACCAGTTCTTCAACGTGCTTGGAAAAATCTCCTCACGCTCTTGCTGAGTGTCAAGTTGCATGTTCTTCACTGCGCTGCCCATGCACTTCTACAGTTTCCACTGCTGCTCTTCAGCCTCTCCTCTCCTCCCTCCCAGCTTCCCTCCATAGCTTTGCTTTGGGGTCAGTAGTTCCCAAGTGCCTCAGGCTATTTGTGGTAGACATGAAGCGCAGGAATTTGGTAAGACAAAGGCATCTTTCATCAGACGATGATGTTTATGCCCCTTTATCATCATATTGCATCAACATGCATGGTGTGTCAATGCCCCATTGCCACTTTGCTTCTGATTAAACACCTCTGGGGTTTAATGAGTTTTCCTCCTGCTGTAAACCGGTGGTCATGGGTATGGTCACCCCAGTAATCCTAGGATAATTTTGGACATCCTGGGAGGGGTGGCAGAGCCAAATGCAGCTGCAGCGTCCTTCAAAGGCAGAAGGGTGTTTTGGAGACTTCCACAAAGCAAGAATCCACCTTGCAAAACCCATCATCCCAGCTGGTCAGCAGAGACTGGTCTCAACAAGCTGTTCAGAACGAGCTCCCGTCATCTTCAGCCACCCTTCTGCAATCCTCGCATCTGCTGCTTGCTCTGTCATTAGCTCCTGGGCCATAGCCAAAAACTGTGGCAACACCTGAACTACTAATTGGGCTATTGCAGCAGCGCTAACAGAGCTGGGACGCCTTTGCCAGCCAAGCCAACTGCTCCAAGATGCGCCAGCGTGCAGCCAGTGCTCTCGCTGTGCTTGAAGCCCCCCATGCTACAATGCAGCGATGAGCTCCTGCAGCTACATGCCATGCAGATATTTTTGCAAATGCTGTTTGGCTGCATGGGGGTCAGCCATTGCCAGCCAGGCAGGGCACATGTGGGAAGTGGAGAAGACCAGGAGGAGCTGTTGGTGGGGAAAAAAAGGGAACCAGGCTGATCACAGGTGAACAGCACAAGGGGATGGGTCCAGCAGGAGGCAAAGGTACCACAGGGAGACATATTGCTGCTCACTGGTGGCAGGACTCTCCCTTGCACCCTGCTGCTGGCTTCTGTTTTCTCACAGGATCAGACCACAGCATTTAGGGAAGATAATCCATTGGAGCAAAAAAGATAGAGAGGTGAGGGAGAAGAGAAGACTGGGGGTCTAAGAGCCCAAGGGAGACTTCCCAAGTTCCCCAGGTGGATGAGCTCCCACCTGGGGAATACCAGCACCCATGGTCTCATAGCCAGAGCTGGGAAACACTTCCACGCTTTTGCGGTCTTCCTATCGCCTCTGGCAGCAGGTGCATGTAACGGCAAACGTTATAGAGATGTTTCCTTCTCTATTCGTTCACCTTCCTTTCTAGTCTTCTTGGTGAAGCGCATCCACAAGGGAGAGCAGACTCAGCTGTGGGCCAGCGTGAAGGTTTAACTCCCTGAGGTCCAACCTGCTTTTTTCGACAAGGTGTGAAGTGGCCAGCATTCACCCGGCACAAGCAAATGCTTTGGCAGGGCAGGCTCCAGGCTGGAGTGAAGCTGGCTGTGCCCCTGGGCAGGAGGCTTCTGAGTGGCTTCGAGGTGCGGAGCCATGGCCCTGCAGCCTGCATTGCTGGTGGCAGAGCCTGGAAAGCCAGACACTGCCGCCACAAGACGAGTAAGATCCTGCCAAGTGACAATTATCTCCAGGAGGAACCGTAGCTCCCTTCAGAAGCTGCAGTTACTAACTGCCCCACCAATATCTTTGGGTGAATAAGAGGGTGACCAACAGCCTCGCCAGGCATGGTGGGGAGAGGAAGAGCTCTCTGTGCATTTGGCTGGCAGGGCAGTGGCACAGCCTGAGATGGAGACTTCGCAGGGAAAGGGGGCAAAATTAAAGACAATGAAGTAAATGGGTGTCCCCTTGCTAATTGTACCTTCCTCAGCAGAGTTGTATCACAGAAAAAATACCCGGGGAGGGGATTTCTCTTCTGACATCACAGTCAGCTCCCTGTACCCAAGTCTGTCAAGGTCAATAAGCCTCACTGGATAAAATCAATGGGGTTTTTCAACCAGGTAAATACAGTGACACCCCCCCCCCTCCTTTTACCTCCCAGGCTGTGGAAGCCAAAAGGCATCTTCAGCCACTCGCGGGTAAGCTTTGCTGCACCACTGAGGAGAGATGGGCTTCTCCAGTGGGGTGCTGTGGTCTTACTTTTGTGGCTTCCTTATGGTAATGTGCGGCTCCCACCAGCTCTCTCAGCCCTACACAGGCAGAGCAGCTCTGGGGCAGACACTTGCACAACTTTGCAGGACGCTCCAGGTATGTTAAAGGAAGATGTCCAGCCCCAACCGGTTCTAGACTATGAAGCTCTACTGGCCAGGCAAGGGAAGGGTCAGCACACAGTTACTAACACAGACCTCCACCTCCTAGTGATGCTTTGCAGATTCCTGTTGTGGTCCTCAGACAACCTCGTTCAACCAGTTTATCCCACTTTCCAGGAAAGCTCAGTGGCAGGGGGGCAGAGATCAGTTGGGTGTTGCTGGATGACCCACAGGTCCCTGCAGCAGCTCTTGGCAGTCACTCTGTGCTCAGAGCAGCCAGCACTTCCGTCTCAGGCACCCCATGATATAGAACACAGGGGCCAAGATTGGATGGACTCAGGTCTTGTCATAGCATTTTAAGGTGCACATTGGGAAGCCCGGAGTTTTTTCTTAAAAATATAGAGTAGGAAAATCTCCTCAGCTTTGATGTTGTCTGTGGGCTGAATATCTGTTTGACAAATAGATGTGGTCAGTGGCTTTCTCCTGCAATAAATACCGGTCTAATATGACTTTGATGGAGTATGTGTTGGTTAGATGTTGTATTACTCTCTACTTGCTATGGGGCTATTGAAGTCCCCACTATCACCTCTGTAACCATTGGCTTTGGGAAGGTTTCTACTTATGTGCGCTGGTTGGCGGGTCAAAAAATTCCCAGAATAAGTATCTCCATGGAGGAAAATAATCTTTTTCAAAAAAGCACTGTGCCTTTGGAGAAGAGAATGATTCCAAGATTAAAAATAAAATCTTACCAGAATACAATAATCTTTCTTAGCTGGCTTTGTACCAACCAGTTAGTCTCAATGGCCAAGTTTCTAGTTTGAAGGAGCAAGTGAGGGCTCTCTTGTGTGGTTTTACACACTTGATCTGTGCTGTGATTTACAGTCTGGAATATAGGAAAGTTCCTTTGCTTATGTTTCCAAAAATCAGCAATTTGTGGTTCCCTGTGCTGATGTGGTAGCACTTAGGCTGCAGGTTATAGCGTTCAATGCCCTGTCCAAGAGCAACTGCTTACGCAGCCAGACTGCTCTCCTCGGCAGCGCTGGGCACCTTCGGCTCTGCTTCGGTGCATCACAGCCCACCTGTGCCCTTTCTGGGTTTATTTTGTTGGATCCTATTTTTGTCTGGGTTGGTCAAGCCCTTTCCCTCTGTTGGTGGATGGCTGGCAATGGTGTGGCTGCGAGGGATAAGCTGTCCTCCCCTGACGTGTCTCCATCCCATCCCTCTGCATCATCTCCTTTCCCATTTGGAGCAGCTCCCGGCACTGTTGGGATCAGCGCGAGGTGGCAGAGGAGACTGATGGGTGCCGGCCCCCGTGCTTGTGCTCCCCACGAACGCGGTGAAGCCATGGCCCCCTCCCCGAGCCTCAGCATCTCCACATCTGTGCTGGAGGCAATGACAGCACTGTGACTCACGGGCACCCTGCGAGAGCTGGCCATGTCCCCAGAGGGGAACCACTGTGTCAGGACCAGTCCAGAGGGAGAGTCAGACGACAATCATGCGTGAGAGTGACAAGCAGGTGGGGACAGGGAGGTTACACTGGGCTGTGCCGGCCACAAAGGAGGCTTACGCAGCTGCTATCCATGTTGGGTCACCAGGAACGTGCATCATTTCACTGGGTGGTGAGGGGAAGCAGAGAGTTGCAGCCTCCCTGCAACATTTGCACCTGTGTATAAACACCTCAGATGTCCCCGGGGTGCTGTCCTCCTTCCCTCTGCTGCTCTCGGTCCTCCCCTGGCTCGTGTTTGTGGTCTTCCAGACATCTCTGCTGCTCCTTTCCCTGCCTTGTCCGCCATGCTGCTGCTCTGTCCCCCCATGGATGAAAACACCAGAGCTCCTCCAGCAGCTGATGTATCTTTGGGTTCACCCCCCATTTTTTTCCTGTGTGCCCACGGACCCTCAACTGACCCCATGCGTTGTGTGAGCACTGCTGCTTCAGCAGGTGGCAGGCTCTGCGGCTGATGCCGGTGCGTCCTCCCTGCTGCAGCCGGGTGCCGCACAGCAATGCTGAGCAGAGCCAGGGATGGAGGCCGACCTTGGCAGATTTTTGGAAAGGCAGCCAGGGCCTGCTGCAACGTTGCTCAGGCCTCTGTGGGAGCCCGGAGCAGCACGTGTTGACACTGAACCCAACCGCAGGAAGCTCAGGAGATGCAAAAGCGCCTGTTGCCGAAGGAAACTGGAATTGGTCCTTGCCTGAATTCACTGAGCTCTGCGGGCAAAGTGAGGCCCATGGAAGAAGCATGTCCTGCTGCAGCAACTCTGCCCGTTGCCCTCCCAACGTATCACCTCATGTGGATTATTTTGGGGTTAGTTTTGTGTGTTTTGTTTTTTTTTTCCCTGATGGAAGCCCCAGCTGCACCTTCTGGAAACAGTTTCTGGCTGATTCATCTGAAAGAAAACTTTGTCCTTGGTGGAAACACCCTGCCGAGTGGGAGGGACACGCTCCCTCCCAGGGATCTGCTTCCTTCAGCAGTCAGGCTGCACCAGCAGCGCGGCAGGCTGCACCAGGCCAATAAAAATAAGCAAAAAAACCCTCTCAACTATGTCTCAGCAACTGCGGAATAACACGGGGACCACACTTGTCTCCTCGGTGTTTGGTGAAGAGGGAGTGAGTTCCCCCACAGCTCCACCTACACCATTTCCCTGCCCCTCCTCAAGGCAAAGCAGCAAAATTTGACCCTGAACCTTCTTTGCAGAGATCTTTTCCTAACCTACTGCTGTGCCTCTGAGGGCTTCTTGGGGAAAAAAAAAATCACGTGTCCCTCCCCGGCACAGGCACTTACCACGCTGGAGTCACTTTTGCCGCTGGCAATGGCCACACACAAACTGGCCATCACGCAAATTGGCACTTCACTGACTGGCACAACCCAAAAGCACCATGCCTGCTGGACGGGGCTTCGTCATGACCGAGGTGTCTTGGGGCTGGGGGTGGCCGAAAGCTTCACTCTTCAGCAGCTTTATAAAAAGCAGACTGGGTTTCTGGAGGTGACGACGCAGGTGGTGGCTGCTGGGGTGGCAGTGGAAGAACAGCTCTGCAAGGGCCGGGGTGAGCGTGTTCCCGGCCATGTTTGAATTGGAGCTCGGCCATAGAAACCGAAGGAAAAAGCACAAGGTTTAGGAGGTGGCTAACCTTGGCCACAGCCTGCCTCTGGGCTGGTGCCTGCGCTCTGGCGGAGGACACACATGGGGTGGGAAGAGGTGGCCGTCCCTCTGCGACCATGGCGTCAGCTTCACCCCTCACACCGGCTGGGGCCAGGGGCAGCGCCCGGGGCCGCAGCCACGTGAGAGGGGAGCAGGTGGCGTTGGCAGGAGCCATCCTTGGGGATGCCAAGGACCCAGCGGGTCGCGGCCCCCCCGCCAGCGGTGTTTTTCCACCTCCCAGTCCCGGCACGTCAGCAGGCGCCAGGGCACAGGAGGGACACCCGCTATCGGCCGCACCTGCGCCGTGTGTTATTCAATCCCAATAGTCCCAAGTGTCCATGAGGCTCTGGGGCAGCGGGAGATGCTTCTCCTGCTGGAGCAAACTCAGGCTGTTTTTCTGGGCCTGTATTTAACACACAGTCCATGGCAAGGCTGCCTTGCAGCCGGCTTTTCATGCTTGCATAAGGCTTTCCTCTGAGCACCAGCCCCCTCCCTCTCCCAGAACAGCCCGATTCGTGTCAGAAGCTGCTGCTGTCACAGACTGAAAAGCCCAAGGCTGAAGCGTGGCATTTTCTACCCAAGCTGTCTCCTCCTTTCAGGTGGAAGCCCGCCTGCTCGGTGACTCAAGTTGCAAGTTTCCTTCTTAATAAAGGAGTCCCCTGTGACGAGTGTCTAAACAACGCCCCCACGCCCCTCGCTTTGGAGGTTTCAGGAGACAAGTCCCATCTTGTTGCCATGCCTTGCTGGAGCACCCTATTTGGGGACCGACTCGGTCACTGCACAAACACCCAGCAAACATTCCCACACCCAAGTGCCACCCCCCACCTGCCAAGCATGGGGCTCCAGCACCTCCTTTCCTCTCTGAAGGCTGATGGAGGGCAGATCCCCGTCCCAGTGTCCTGCCAGGCTCCCCTCCCCTGCTGGACAATGCTTTGAGGCAGGCAGAGGGGCATTTCACCTCCCCACACCCTTCAGGCTCCCCGAAACAGCACAGGAGCAAATCCCTCAGGAGGAAAAAGGCTATACTAAGCCTTTTCCCTAATCCCTGCCCAGGCTGTGCAGCTATCAGCTGTAAACTAACTCCAGGCCCTACCGCTTGGCGTACCTGTGCCCAAAAACGGAAAGGCTCCATGCCTCCCTGCGTCACAGCCGAGCAAATGCAGGACAAGGATCAGGAAGGCACATACTCGCCACTCGCCCTTGATTTTCCATTTCCAGAAACATGTCTAAGGGCAAAAGTTTGTGCCTGCTTTAGATAAATGATTACAAGGGGTTTGGGACACAAAGGGGAAAAAATAGTTTTGTTGCTTAGCAGAGTGTGACAGTCATGTGGCGCGCAGCAGGCGCGAGCAGCAGCCCAGCTCCCAGGACTCACAAAGCCAAGGGCAAAGCACAAGCTCTTCCAGGAAGAAATTCAGGCTAGAGTGGTTGAGGGGGGCATGGGTAAGTGGGCATGGGCATGGTTAGTGGGAGGCAGCAGTCAGTACCAGCTCCATGTTTGGTTTCCTCAAGTACATTCAGAGCAGCTCCCTTCAACAGCTTTTTAACGAGGCAGCACAAGGAGCTGCAAGCCACCCCTCGAGCAGCAGGCAGCATGAGAGCAGTGGGGCTGGGGAAAGCTGGGTCACAGAGCGATCTGGCACACATCGAGTGGGATGGGCATTTCAGCATCTTCCTCAGCACAGAGGAGCCATCTCATCTCGTTTTGCTAAAAAGCAGCAGCTCCCTCCAACAGAAATTCTGGTTAAAGCTGAATGACAAGAGGTTAGAAAAAAAAGGGAACGAAAACCAGACCTTCATCATCACTGCTTGTTTTCACATCCAGCCTCAAGCCCACCCTGCTGTAAGTCACCTTGGATGAACATTCACAGTAGGGAGGGCATGGCTGTGCACACACACCTTGAAGGTTCCCTTTCCTTAGCAAGTACCCCAGATGCCCCACGGTAAACCCAAACTAGTCTGCACAGAAGGAAGAGAAATCAACCACCACACAGCACCCCGCTCTGCAGAAACCACTGCTTGGAAAGGGTCCATCTACCCCGTGCAATGACGCCAGGTGGATCCCAGCACAGCCCTGAAGGTGATGGCTGCAGGCAATGAGCTGCTGCAGAAGTTGGGTATTTTAGGAACTCCACCGACTGACTGAAGGCCCCAGAGGCACCAAGCGCCAAAGGCAAAGCTTCCTGCTCCCTCCTCTCCCCGCTTCTAGGGAGCTGAATCACGGCAGGACCCGGGGAAGGCCAGGCACACCGCCATTTTTTCCTATGCCGCTGCTATTCTGGGCAGTGCCAGAGGTCAGGGAGACGGCTGCCCGCGCTGTCTTGCACAAGCCTGGGCATCACCGGGCTATTCCTAACACAGCAAAACCTCCACTGAGCGCACTGCAAACCAGTGGCTGTGCCTGCGAGAAGATGACGCCAAGCACCGGTTCATCCACAGGCAAGCAGGGAAGGCAGCCACGTCCCTCCTCACCCAGGAACAGGCACAGCAGAGGTGTTCTCAAACCACCGAGCACACACCACACAACAACAGGTTATTATATCATGCTTTTAATACAAACTTAAAAAAATCTGGAACAATAGAAACTGTACAGATTTGATCAACCTTTTTTTTTTTTTTTGTTTTTAACTAAATCTCTAGACACACCAATGTCCCGTTCCAAAATATTGCACAACATTCTGAATACAAAACTCTGATTGTATTCCTCCTTCGCTAAAGAAAAAAAAAAAAAAAAAACAAAAAAAAAAAAAAAAAAAAAAACCCCATTGT
>VZSZ01012194.1:87432-97684 GCA_013398815.1 Ibidorhyncha struthersii | reverse complement strand
AGAGGTCCCTTCCAACCCTGACTATTCTATGATTCTGTAATTCTGTGATTCTATGACATGTGAATGCAATGTAGTTACTTTGACATCTCAGTATTACAAGCTCATTCAAAGGCACCACACAGTCCAAAAGCACTGTCAGCCTTTTAACACTACATCTAAAAGGACAGGTGACCATTTCCAGCTGAGATGTCTGGAAGTAGTTTTCTGTGGATGCCTGTTGCAAAGTTGAGATGCACACCTTTGGAATGTGTAACAAAACCTCTTTATTTTTTTTTTCCCTGACTTCAGTAAGCTCTAATAGGACAAATATCCAAATGAGACAAATCAAAATCATTTAAGGAACATTGTGAAATGACACAATTGTTTTCTTTCAACAGAAACACAAGTATTTAAAAAACATCTGGCTTCTTTTAGTCAATAGTTGCAAAGCTGATATACATATAAGTTGTAATGAACAAATGAACAAATTAAAGCTAAAAATTTTATAATTATTGTTGTTGCTCGTTTTACCTTTTGGCAGACAAAATGAAAAAAATAGTAACCTGTACACAGACATATTAAATTATGGGTATGGATCAACAACAACTGAAATAAGTACATATAGTACCAGTACAACAACCTTCAAATAGAGGTGAAAAGTGCCAACTATTAACTGAGTCCAGTCAGGCACAAGGAAAGTCAATGAGAATAGTAGGAATGTACAGGATTTCAGACAACTAATGAAAATACACAATAAAACCAGCATGGGATAGCTTGCAGCATACTGTTGGCAAACATGTAGCAACAGAAGGGAACCACCGAACCTCCCAAACTAGGTTATTTTGCACAACATGAGAGAAAGTTGAGACCTGAGATGAAGTGGGAAGACAAGCAAAAGTAATAAAAATGGCAGAAAATAAGAGGTATGCAGATATGAAAATGTCACAGAATGAAAGCAATCCAGCAGAGGGGGGGAAATGTTTACCATGTGTGAAAAAGCTGAGCACTTCTTTTGCATATGGGGACTAAACAATCACAAAGTTTCAAAGCATGCATGTAGATAAACACAGAAATTGACACTGAGCAGACCACTGAATTGTTTTGGACTTCTGTGCAAACCACAGAAATGGAAGCAGATGAAATGATTATCACATTACCTATGGAGAAGCTTAAAAGGTCATAAGTATCGATATTAAAGAGAAGCATTAATCTTTTTCATATCAGAACCAGCAGAGAGAAAACACTAGACAAGGAAACGCTCTGAAAGCATATGGGATCCACCAAACTGGCAAAATACAGAAGCTCCCCCTTCAGGCAACCAGAACAGGCACACACTTACAGAAGCGACTTAGTCAAATTTTTAAAAATACACTTGTAAAATTGACAGAACTTCATAAATCTTAAAGAGCTGCTCAGACAGATGAAATTAATGTCAATAGAATCAACATAGACCTAATAAAAACAATCACTGAAAGGAAGATAAAATTACAGATGTGTTTAAAAAAAATGGGTGTTTTCTAAGTTATTGTACAAAGAATGAAAAATCACTGAAGGATCACAGGAACGGATGAAACATATTTTTGTGGTATGATGAAGAAATGGTTGTAGAATCCAGTTACATGAAGGATGATGCTGAGAACAAAAAAGATTTCCTCCTTTATACCTTCTCTCTCATATCTTATTGACTGCCATTTTTCTTCCACTGGTAGTAGATCCAGCTGAGGAACTGAGTATTGCTGGCAAAACTGGAAAAATGTTTTGAAAGGCCAGGAGTCTTCCACAAGTCTTCATCCCAAGTGAGGCTGTGGCATGACTACTTATGATCAGCTGAGCTGGAAATACAGACCATGGTTGATTCACATCCTAACAGCCCTCCAAAAACAAGCAACTACTATGAATCCAAACATCTAAGTGAAGACAGTCTTGCAAGCATCCATGTTCAAATTGAGCACTTTAAGTCATTTGTGGGAGGAAAACACTCTTGTTCTTAAAAACCAAGAAAGTGGGTACCACTCTGTTCTCTCTTCAGTCACCAACAGATTGCGATGATGATCTACAGGTCTTGCATTTTCTTGCTGCCAAGTATGCAGCTGTCTCTGAAGGTTCTTGGACATGTTGCTTGTGTAGCTGTGATAAATTACCTGGAGTGGTATTATTTTTATTATTGTTGTTGTTGCTGTTTATTTTATTTTTATTTAATTAATTTTATTTTATTTAATTTCCTGTGTGACTTTCTTATGCATGATGGTGGTAGGCCAGTGATGAAAGAGGTCATATCACCCCTCTAGGGTCATATGCAGTTAGTGGTCACTGAATGTAGGAACACAGAGAAACAGTGAGACAAAATCTCATAGTGACAAATGTAAGACAATCTGTAGGAGTGGAATTTCCGGAGGAATGTCCCTGTGAAACTAATCCTTCAGCTACAGACCTGAACCATGAAGAAAATATGTCTGAAGAAATAAACAGCAATAGCTATTTGGACTTTCAAAAACCACAGCTGACACTATCAGGGGAGTCTGAACATACCTACTAGAGCTGAACCCATAAAAAAGGTATCTCCCTTGTCCGGCATTTATTGTGATACTTGATCACAGCAGGGTTCCTCAACTTATCATAGGCTTTGAAATTCATAAATAGGAAGAAATTATATCTGCAGAACATAGTGTACCACCATGGGAGACACTCCTGCTAGTGCAGTGAGATCTGCTTACCACAAATATAATCCACAACTATACCTTGGCTTACCCAATAGAGACTGAGAATTTTACTTTTTGCAGTATTTTGTCCTGGAAAAGCTGTATGTACGCAGGGTCAGTTATGTATTCTGAAAAAAAAAACAAAACAACAAAACCAAAAATCAAAGACTGCAGATTTTTATAGTTGAACAAAAGTGAAGAAAATAAATAAAAGAATGTTCCCAAGTCAACTTGTCCTTGAAGTTCTTCATTGATGGGATGTGGCAAGTGAGATAGTTCTAAGCCTGAGTACCAAGGAACGAGATAATACTCTATGGAACTGCTGATTGCAGATGCCAGCTGTCAAATGAGAACCTTAAACAGAGTACCTTTTACTCTTAGAAAAGTCTACTAAAATTCTAGCTGGAAGGAAATTTTCATCAATGCCTGATTTCTTTGGGCAAACTCAGATATGAAAAATCTATTTCCCGCTGACGAAAGAATGTATATTTGAAACTCAGGGTAAAGTATCATCATATTGGATATTCACAAGATTTCAAATCTATTTGATATTAACAAATAATTTAAACCTGGACTAGGTGCATGTTTTTTGTTCCTGCTGAAGTCAGTGAAAGCAGTATGTAGTCCGAGGCCTGTAACCAGGGCTTCTTTCATCCAGAAATTTGAAAGATTTTCTCCTAATTTTTCCACTCCTTTGAACAAGCTGGATTATGGACTCGGAAGGGTGCACTAGGATGCTTTTCCTACAAAACTAAGGAAACAGAAAGAGGACTAAAGCTCTGAACCCTAATGGACCAGCAGAATAGGCTACTTGTAGGATAAAATCAGTCAGGTATGACAAAGCAGGAAGGCAGGTGATTGAAAAATGATCAGTCTTCTCAGATTTCGGTGTAGTTCAGGGTCAGTTCTGGATGAGAGATTAGGTGAGCAGTTTTATGTGAAACAAATCACTTAAAAAAAAAACACAAATAAAACAATGCACAACCTTGTTATCCTTGTGATTATTCTATGGCTTATTACAGAAGTGATCCTGGACATTGCATGCAAGGGCTGGAATCTGTCTTCTTGACCAGCTGTGAATTCTGTCACACCAGGAGGCCTCAACTACCACAAAGTGTGCATTAAAACCTCAACATTAGGTATTTGCAGGAGGAAGGAAACGGAGAATTGAATATGTCACTCTTCAGCAGAAAAAAGATCCCCTCAGTCCCTCTGTCTTATGATTTGATGCTCATAGTGGACCTACAATATTAAAGAAGGATCATTTGCGAGTGACACAGAAGAGAGTGCCTAAAGCATATTTCAGCACAGGAGAGAATCTGGCCAAGAATTAACTTTCTGGTGTGCCACATGCAGCATGTGGCTGTCCAGTCAAGCGGATGCTTGTGTGAACTGATGTAACAATTGGCACACAGTCAGCAACACACATAATGTGTGAAGATAACAAAAAGCAGCTTTCATGGGCCTTGTTCAAAAATTTCCATTGAACATAACTAGAGAAACACCTGTGTTAAACAAGATCTAGCTCATCCAGGGTGAAAATCTACTATGCAGAATGCACTGAAAAATTCATTCAAGCTTGAGAGACTGGAAAGGGACACTGTTACCTTTATTGGATGAAAGCAGTACTTTCAAGGTCGTTAAGTGTTCTCTTTCACCTGAATCTGAATGGAATAACTTCTTATCAAAGGCCATTGATCTATGACTGTAAAACGATTTGCTTTGGCTAGAAATTAAACACTTGCTTAAGTTATTTTTTTCCTGAGCTACTTTGCCTACTTTATGCCTTATGGTATTCCTTACTGTGATCAGACATGATCAAGAGGATTTAACAGAAACTGGCTGTAATCTCCTGCACTATCCAGACTCCTAGCTGGACTCCTTGCACCCTAGAAGAGCAAGGCAAGGTGTAGTAGAACCTCCAGCGTGATACAGTAGACTGGGAGGGTTCCTCCCCATTTATATTGGGCATGTGAGTGCTCTGTAGTGTGCAGCACTTTCCACATTATTTCCTGATGTGAAAAAACCTGCTGACATCACAAAATTTTAACCTTTCTTCAGGAGCTTTGAATTCTGCTGATTTTTTTTGCCTCTGGTGATGGAATCAGTCATTGTTATCATCTACCATGTCAGAAATAGAAAAAATTGTCTAAACAAAACCTTTAAGTATCATCAACCACGTGTTCTTCTTATCATCAGAGTCATTGCATAAGTACAATCTTAGCATGATAACAATTATTACTATCCGATATCAATGTAAAAATAATATACTGTTGACCGTGTAAAAAAGCTGGATGGCCTATTTCCAGTTCCAGGAACAGGTAGTTCCCTGTTCCTTCACTAGAAGAAGGGCTTACGGTTCCATCCACACCCACTGTATTCTATGGTCCACAAACAAGAGAAGAGATGTTTTGGATACCCCTCTTGTATGTACTGATGACTGGTCTGACAACACCAAAAATACAAACTGCTTTCCATGCAAGATTTCCATGCCAGCAAATTCTTACATCCCTTTTCTGCCTCTTGATCCATGATTACATTAACCTGACATGTTATATTAGAAAAAATACAGATCTGCTTTATGCATTACATTATATCCACATCTTTATCATTGTATTAGTTTTTTTCCCAACATGCAGCTGAAAAAATGTGTGCCTCCTGCTTACTCATAGAAATGGGCAACCCGATTAAGAAATCTGCCAAACAGATTTTTTTTTTATTGTATTTGGCAGGACATCACTCAACAACTCATCTTTGATTGGGTTCTGCCACTGTTAGTGGCTGACAGAGACTGCTTTATCACTAGTCTCTAGAAACAGGAAGTGAATGCTTCTAATCTAGCTAGCATAAAGCACGGTTGGCTTGACAAACACTTTCAGCCTGTGCCTGGGTTCCCCCCTACAGTTCAGATCTGGTCAGAATCTGTGTTTTCTTTTAGAAAACAATTTCTATCTCTCCTAATTACAAAATGAAGTTTTTATGGGAGACCAAAGGACTTTCTGTGTATCAAAGCATGAACGTGAGAAGACCCTGAAAAACTGTGGCTGGGTAATGATCCTGCCTATGGCCTGATCCACCAAACTACAGTGCTCCATGCGTCCCCTCTTTCTCCTCATTACAACCCCACAGGGTGTCCCTATGGACCTGGAAGGAGATAAAAACAGGAGACAGACTTTGCAGCTGGAGTAATTTTAGGTGCCATAACTCTTTAGCAGAGAAAACAGCTGATTTTGAATTGAAAAAAATATCTCCTGATTTCCTTGCTAAACTGGGAGAAGGACCCATCAGGTCTGGAAATCTAGAGAATAATTTTATTTCCAGCCCCACTTAATGCTGTTCAGTACCTTTGGCTGACAGCAATTAGAGACCACAGTGCAGGAGGAAGATTACGGAATTGTCTTGGACAATATAAGGAAGTAATGGCTCTTAGCAGACCTAATCCTGGCCATGAATAATCTATGCCACACTTTCCCCATAGGTAAAAAGTACTTCAGTAAAGTAATGTTAAGTATTGATCACATATTACTCATTAAAAGAGATGTTCTGAATGGCCTTTATAGTCTTCTGAGTGTGCGTATCCCTACTTATGTATACACAGTATAAACATACATATGCTATACATGCGTTCTCTGTGGTAAATTACAGAACCAGATATTAATAAAATCAGCCTTTCATGTACATTCTTCTGAATGCTTCTGAACACTTACCAAATTCTCTATGTTTTACTTCTAATTTTCAAGACTCTTGATACCTTAATTAAAAAAAAATAAACCCCCTAAATCCATAAATTAAATTAAAATCTAGCCATAAAATCCATATAGGCTGTGTGTTCTGCAAGAAAGAGTACCAGGCAGCCCAGAAGTCTTTGAAAGTCTCATGAAACTCACAATTTCACCTAAAATTTAGAACTTCATCTTCAACTCCTCCTAGTTATTGTGCTTCTTAATAAAATCCTTAGTTTTCAACTATAAGAGGGATTATTTTTTATTTCTTTTTAACCAGTAGAACATTATACTAAGCTGTTTGTTACTTAGGGCAGCAATTTCTGGTGTCTGTTAACCCATGGTAGCATCTGGCTTCTTGGCAGGTTCTGTAGACAACTGGCAGCTTAGTACTAGCATTTCTGTCAGACTGTAAGGCGGCTGCTGATGGGCTGTGCCTGTATAATTTCCCCAGATGTCTTTCATTTTAAAATTTCCATTAACTCTATGAAATCTGTACATCTGTTTGTAAACAGATTACTGTGTACTTTTATGAAGTAAGAGTGATAGAGGGATTTTTCTGTAATTGATTCTTCTGTATTTTTTCTGCTGAATTGTCATAATTAAAGCTATGGTGCTGTATTTTATTTCAGTTAAGATAGGGTCTGCTTTATGATGTATCAGTTTCATTTGCTCTGTTTTCATTTTTTGAGGTTATGTGTTTTTTTCCTAAGTGTTTAAAGGTAACACAGAAGTGGATGTACTCAAAGTCTATAGAAGTTGTAAGCTCTTGGACATCCCAGCTCCTTTGAAAAGGAAATGAAAGAAAAAAAATTGGAATCCTCCATGGGCATTTCAGCATCTTCATGCTCCAGAGATAGGGTATCATTACTCATCTGTGTATTTTATGTTGAATTGTATGCCNCTTGAAACACTTTTTTTTTTTCTTTAGTGTGGAATGATCCCGTTAACTTACAGTATAGTTTTCAACCCACACATTTAGACTATTAGATCAGCTGGTGAATAATAATGTGACCTTCCTTCTTACACACCATGTGGAAATCACCACAGGAACAGACCGCTGAACCAAAGACAAGCAAACAGTGCTGGACATTTGCCTTTCCATAAATCTGTACCTGAGGTCAGTCAGCAGCTTTACCAGCTGATATTATGTAGCCAGACAGCATGAGGTGTAAAACAGCTGAGATGCAAGGGTAGTGACCTTTAGACAGTGTATTGGATTTAGTTCATTTGTCTTAATGCTCACTGAAAAAGGAATGGTGAAAGGGCACCAAATAAGCACGAGCATCTCAAAGTGATGTACCAAGAAAATTATTCTATGCTTGCTTTATTCAGAAAGCATTCTTTTTACTCAATCTTTTCTTATTTCTAGTCAACCATTTAAATAAAATACAAAATAAACACAACAAAAATCCTCTTTTCCGTCCCCCAAAAGAAAAATTCATGCTTGACACTAATATGGATCTTTTATGCCAAATCATAGTTGTTGCCGGATTGATGTAGCGCTGAAATTTGAGAGGCAAAAATGTACCGTGTTAAGTCCATTTCTTGAATTCCATGAAACCTTCAGAGAAGGGAAATTGCTACCCAAACGAACTGCCTAGGGTGTTCACAAATCATATTGGTAAAGCTAATTAGTCTATTAATGTTATATTTGGGTAAAGAAAAGAAAAATAGCTCTCTGATTGGCATTAAGTGAACTGGTTGCCTAGGAGAAATACTGTGGCTTGCTCTCCTATTTAGAATTAGAATCAAACAGCTCAGATATTGAAATTCCCTAACTGTGAATCCCGCTTGCAAAGGAACACTTCCAGCTCCGTCTTCCTTGCTGATATATACCTAGAAATGTGTAGTCTTAAGAGCTGCTTTGACATTCTCCTACTGTTTTCAAATGCAATGTAGGCAGCTACAATTTTTTGTATTCCTATTTTGTGTGTGTGGGGGGGGGGGGTTCTTGATTATGGAATTAAGGACAGTTGCTTAGGAAAGTATTCAGCTATGCCTTGATGAACATAAACTTTTTCGCCCTATTTACAAGTAGAATATATCTCCTCAGTGACAGGATTCTGATATTATTTGCATTCACAAAGATAACTTACATAGCAATATTCATGTTGAGAACACAGATAAGTAATAACTATTTCACAATCTTAAGAAATTTCTCAGAGCTTTAAATAAAGGCATCATAAACATCAGAGGCATTTGGCTTGCATTTAAGCTATGGCTTTGGCCTTTCTGTCCTTTTTAATTGCGTCTAGTAATTGTTGTACTAAAGATTTGAGGAAAACTATTCCACTCAAAAGCCCAGACTGTTCTGAACTCATTAATTTTTTTACTTTTTCCACAGAGTATAAATTAGACATTGATTTGGGGCAGTTCTTGCTTTTTTCACTCATAGATATTTTAGTAAATCTGATGCTGTTTATTATACCAGAATCATGAAAAATCATTCCTCCCAAATTCCATACAAGTACAACTCACTAATAAATTAAATGACTAGTTTGTTTGAAAACTTGTTAGAAATGTAAAATATTGCAGTATCTTACAAAGCAGTAATCAAACTAGTCAAATACTGTTTGCTTTGGGTTCAGCACATGTAACTTGTGCCAGTGAAGCTCAGTCACCTCTTCAGATTGAAGTGATATCTTGCCCAGAAGTTAAATCCAAAATTTCCCATTCTAGGATGTTGTAGCTGCTGTTCAGCAGGGACTGCTGAGATTTGCAGCTGAGCATAGTCAAAGGTGAACATAAAAAATTAAGGAGTTGAATTTGAACCTGACAATAACACAGAATGAATGATGATTAATTTCACCCTACAACATTTTCTGAACTTTGTGGTCCCAAAAGTCAGATTAAAAATTCGATGCTAAAACCAAGATTTTCCAGTAATATTTCCCCAGACTTCTTTGAATAACACTTAAAGTTCTCGGTGTTTGGTCATTCTTTCTTCCACCTGCAATCCAGAAATATGAAAAAAAAAAGAGGAGGAGGAGTAAAACATTTCTTTTAACTTAAAGGAAAACATTCATCTGCCTATGATTCACATCTGAGATAAAGATTGATTTATATCATTTTAGCTAAACTCCTTCGTTACATCTTTCACATATTATCTACTCATGATATTAAAAATGACAGTTATTCAGAATAATCATTAAAAAAACATAGAATGCCTTTCTTATTTAACTACTGAGCCCACATATATACAGGCGTGATTGTGAGATATACTAATAAATGATAACCCTGGATACTATTTTTATACTGAAGTGTTCTACTATAGACTCAGTTATGGTCTCTTTTGCTTCCTTAAATATGTGAAAGCTGCATCTTGAGCCATACTCTTTCACTCCTTTTCCCAGTTTCAGCAGAACTGGAAATGTCAGCCCCATGGACGTTTAGTCTTACAGTTTTGTTTGTTCGTTTGTTTCATCAGTTGGTTGGTTAGTTGGTTGGTTTGGGGGGATGTTTGTTATTTCTCATACTATATAATGTAATATAATATCTCATGTAATATAAGGAAAAATTAATAAAGCTCTGTGTTAACATTGTTCACTGGGTGTTACAGGAAAAGAAAATCTAATGAAAATGGGCCTTAAAACATATTCTTTCTACTCTCAATTCTGCAATTTCCCCCAACCTTGTTTTTCATGCCATGATTTCATTGGCCCTCAGTTTCCCAAGATGATGAAATTTCCTTTCTCAGATCAAATCAGAACACCCTCAGACTTTGGTGCTGGTTAGTTTTATTTTGTTTTCACTGAAGAGAAAATATTTTTCATAGAGATGAATTTTCAACCTCCATGCACAGGTAACTGTAATATGTAATTACCTCCCTAAAAGGACTTTTTGATGGCT